>SOPF01028275.1:423311-448217 GCA_012979155.1 Hypericum perforatum | reverse complement strand
AAATAAGCTTGAAAAGATTATGCATTCATTGCATCTTACTTTTTTTTGTTAACACACAAATTCTTGTGATCCCATTGCGTAAATGGTGAACAACTAACCATATTGAGAGGAGAAAGGGATGTAGTGCAGCTCCTAATATGAGGGTTTTGCATGTACAAAATTTTATTTGGTCTTTTAATATTGATGATAAAGCGTACGCCAAAAATTTGACGGTAGTAATGTGTAATGATATTTTCGTCTTGTACTCTCTCATTTTATCATCTTTTTCTGTCTCTACTTTTTAGTGTTAATTAATTTGTTTGTTGTTAATTAAAATATTATTATTTTATGTTATGATATTATTGTGTAATTAGTTTATTTGAATTATCAATGTTAAGATATGATTATTATTTTGTTAATTAGTTTAATTACAATATTCTTATTTATTGTATTTTTATTTGTTCATTATATTACTATTATCGTATGTTTATTTCGTTGTTTATATATGGATTCACAATTATACATAATTTTTTTTGGAATGGAAGACCTTAATAATTACTTCTCCCTTTTTCCCTTTCTTTGTACATTGTAATGTATAGTTTGGAGCTTCAACAATGTATCATCATCATCATCAAACAATTAGTTAATTAGTTAGCAATATTTTTTTCAGCTATATGATCTCTATCTATGTATGGTACCATATGCTTGAACCATTTTTGCGTTCCCTCTTAAACTCTATGATGTCTCTAGTTTGGTGTTTCTGGTCAGCCCATAAGTTAAAACGTTCATTCTGAGTACAAATAATTAATTAACTTAACCGGTGGACCTTAATTATTGCTTAATAATAAAATAAATAAAAAAATCTTGGTCCGATCAACGGCCCAACCGGGTGGACCAAGTGAACCGTCAAAGTTTTTAAAAGCATTGTCTAAAACCGGTAAACCCCCAAATAAAGACGCCTCACTCTGTTCTTCCTCCTCTCTCAATTTCTCTCCCTGGGCTCATGGCGTTATCTCTTAAGATGACCCTCCACCAACCTCCCCGCAGGTTTTCTCTCTCTCTCTCTCTCTCTCTCTCTCTCTCTAAGCTCGCTGTGTATTAATTAGTGCGTAACTGAACCGTGTCTTTGTAACTTGTCAGTGTTGGGGCGTACTCGGGGTTTAGTCCCCAATGTTCAGGTCTCGGTCTCGCCACTCTTATTTCCTTCCAAGTTTCCAACTTTGTTCTTCCCATTTGAAGTTTTTCACTTAACTGATACATTTTTAGGTTTTCTTGGAGCTCCAAGACCCACAGCTACCGTTAATTTCCTCGATAGCGTTCGGAAGAGTCTCCATTGCAGGTACCATTTTAAGCTTTTCCCATTTCGTCGTTGGTTTTGGCTCTTTTCGGTTCAATTCGGCATGTAGCCATAGGCTCGAGCTTGTGATAGGATCTGGGTCTCTGAAAAGTTCGATTTTTAATACCATTACTGGTTGAAATATCTCTGTCTTATAATCACACAAATATTTGATGGTAGAAGTGCAAGGAAATAGCTCCTGCCCTTTGTTTCTTTGTGTGGGAAGATTCGCATAACCTTTTTTTGCTTGCAGTTTATGTAATTAATAATTCGTCGGGAAATTGATTTTTTTGGTTCTAAACTATGGATGGATATTTTGTTGGTAAATGTGATCAATTTCTGCTCAGTGTTGCAATTTTGAAAGACTGGTTTTAGGGACTAGATTTTGTTAAACTTCTGGTTTTGCGCCAAATCTTAGTTGAAGGTTATGATTTGGTGTGCCAAATCTTGTGATGTCATAAGATATTTGGCGGAAGTTGGCATTTTTGTGCAACAAATTACGGACTTCACTTCTAGATTGCTCAGTGGACAGAATTCAACAAGTTTTATCAACCACTTGCTGATGGTTTTTAATTTTATTCCTTTAGCTGCAACACCGCACGTACTGGAGTTACTATGATGAGTATTATGGTACCACGAAAAAGGGTTAAAAATCCGATAAGTAAAACAACAGAATGGGTGGATCTCCCGAATGCCTTGGTAAGTAAGCTGATTTATACTACATGCATGCCTTTCATAAAAAAACAAAAACTTACCGTCTTATACATGCTGCAGTATCGAGAGCGCATTATTTATGTTGGGAAAGAGATTGATGAACACTACAGCAATGAACTGTTGGCAACATTGTTGTACCTTGACTCAAACGATGATCAAAAGATGATATCGATGTACATCACTGGTGATGGTGGAGATGTGAGTATAGTACATAATTTTTATCTGGAAATGTTTAATCTTTTTTGATGGATATAGAAGAGATCATATACTTCCACGTTTCTTCTAAACTATTGCACTTGTGCAGCTTTCTCCATGCTTACAGATATATGATGCAATGAAGAACTTGAAGAGTCCTATTCACACTGTTTGCCCTGGATATGCTTATAATATGGCTGCATTTCTTTTTGCTGCTGGAGAAAAGGTATTTTTTTTTCTACCGATAAAGTCCAGGCCTTGACCTAAATTTCTCTAACTCTGAAATCTGTGTTGCTTAAAAGCTGTACTTGTAATTGCGATAATTTTGCCAGCGTAATATGCCCGAATTGTAGCTATCTTGATGCAGTCTAAATAGCAACCTGTGTATTGGCCAATATCCTGTCAGAACGTTTAGATTTACTCATTTCAGATGGTAATAAGTTAAATCTTTTTCCTGGCTAAAAGGGAAAACGGACTGCAACAGCTGGTACAACGCTATCCTTTGAACCTCCAGTCACATATGCTGAAGGTACGGCCGATGCCATGCTAAGGGAATCACATGAGCTGATTAGGATCAAAGATTATCTCTACAACGAGTTGGCGAAATTTACTGGACAGCCTTTTGAAAAGGTTAGGTAGTTTCTGTTTGTTTCTCAGTCTTGTATTACTACCTAGGACCAGCCCCTAACTAAACTACCTAGCTGTTGTCCTGCAGAACTCTTTTGACTCTAGCAGATGTTTGACTTAGCTACATTCATCTGCAGATCGACAAGGACTTCCAAACAAGAAAAAGGTTTAATGTTAAAGAGGCCATGGAGTATGGGATCATCGACAACATACTTCGGCCTCCAAAGCTGGCAGATGAAAACAGACGTCGTAGAATCCGCAGTCCCTGAGGTATTCGTGGTTTTTGTAAGCTAGAGAGAAACACTAAAACTCTTTTTTCGCTCCAACAGATGCCTGACTTTACCCACATCCATTTGCAGATTGACAAGGACCTGAAAATGAGCAGAGAGGTTAATGCTGAAGAGTCCATACGAGTACGGGATCATTGAGGTATTACTGCTGCTCCGAAAGCTGGAGGGTCGGTCGCAGAGGTATTACTGGTTTTGATTAGGTACAGAGAACATGAAGAGTTGGTTAGTTGATAGCTTCTGTGCCTGCGTAACTCTGGTATGTACTACATCTGTATGCCCGTTGTTTGTCGCCAATTAACTTGTGTAGTGCCAAACGAGAAAAGGAAGGAATAAACCAAAGATATCAAAAAAGAGGTCTAACAATGAAAGGATTGAACCTTCCAAGGAATAAACACGGAAATGATTGAGAAAAAGGGTTCCAGACACTGAACGGGCCTCCTCCGCTCTGCAACTTCGGCGAGCATGCAACTCGTGGTTTGGACCAATTAAGAGTTTTATAAAATAATTAGCGAGAAAGTAAAATCTATAAGATACTATTACAAGTTTGGGAAAATTTTAAATTGTAGCTGTCGGAAATCATATTTTATAAGAAGCTAGCTTGTTATTTATACTTTTGGGCGAGAGGAAGGCAGGAAGCACGAGAAAAGTGTGGGTTTAATTCTGGTGCAGTTGATGCTGGAGAACTTGTTTGATTTAGGATCCAATATGGTTAGTTCTCTTTTTAGGATCCAATATGGTTAGTTCTTAACCATTTATAGGAGCTTGTTCTTAACCAATATGGTCCAAACCATAGATATCGAGAACTAAATAAAGTAGAAAAATTAAGTCCGAATTAATTCGTTCAAGTTATGGATTCGAACTAGAACTGAAAAAAAGAATGATATGGATCGAACCAAGAACCAAAAAATCGTCCTAAATAAACAACCTAGTGAATAAAAATGACATGCATTTGAAAAGTTGGCCATAAAAAAAATAAGATTTATAAATTGTAACTTCGTCACATTCTTGAAAATTTACGGTTCAATTTTTTCAGTGAATTTGTAGCGAGATACATAAATGTCATAGAAAATACATTCTAACTAGTGCATTTAATTATTAACTATAATATGCTAGATATTTGATGCATGTTATGAAAAAAATGTGCATCTAATTATACGAATGCATCCCCTAAAAACAAATAAATTCTAGATGTACAAAAAAAGTTGTGCATTCACATTATACTAATAATACTATAATAAACTTAACATTTAACGAGCGACATGTATGTTAAGGTTAACACTAGACTTCTAACCTAATAATTTTTTTTGTTTGGTTCAGATTTTTGTGATTCTTTAAAATCCAAATCAGAACCAAAACCTATTTTTAATAAATAAATAATCGATATGAACTAATTTATTTTGATTTAATTTTGGATTAGATTTTTTGGTTCAGATTAGTTCTATATTTTTTAGATATTTTGCTCACCCCTAACTATTTACAAATTGGTCCAATTCATGATTCATATAACTAAAAATGTGTTTTTAAAAACATTAATGATTATTATATTAACTTTGAAAATTTCTAGATTTTTGTTCAATTGATGTATTAATGCATGCATGTTATATCAAATTTAATGCCCTTTTTATTAAAAAAGGATTCCACCCATCAAATATTGCATCTACAAAAATTTAATGTTTGGCAGGTTAATATTAAGAATTTAGTATAATGTCTAATAATTAATATAATATTATTTTTAAACATTCATGTATGATTTGAGTATGATCTTATAGATTCAAGTCTGTGTGCATATCCTTATCCTCTTAACAAATTTAAGATCTAGACATGATTATGATCTAGACCTAGATAAAATTAACAGATCTTAAATCCTTCGAATTTGAATTATGTAGACCCTTAAAATAAAAATCTATTGACTAATTGCCATCCTTATTTATAATAAGGTAACACATTTGGACATTCCATGAAACCAACAAATTAAAATGAGAAAGGGATGGTAGAGGAAACAAATAGAAGAAATCAACAATGAAATGAGAATTTTTACTCCCACGGAGAAAATAATTTAAGGAAGAGAAAAAATATATTTACCAAAGATTGTATTAATTTCCTCACTAATTAAAACAAAAAAAGGAATAGTACAAGCACTTGTGTGTGGGGCCCGTACTCAGCCAAATAGAAATGAGGAGGATCCGACCCAAATAGATCACCCATTTATTGACCAATGTGAATTCCCCCAGCCACTTCAAACCAGCTACAATCAGACAATTATTTGCCCAAAAAGGGCATAGGGTAATTAAAATGATCATTTGCTTTAAGTTAAAAAATAACCCTTCCCTTGTAAAAAACTAAAAACCCTGTTATGCTTAATTATTTGCCTATTTCTTCCAAATTTTTCCAAACTTTGCTCCTTTCAAGTTTCGCTATCGGACCATCCAACTCAAGAAAACTACCTCCATTCTTTATCCATCCATTCCTCCCCACAAGAGCTAATCTCAGGAGTCTTCTCTTCCAAAGAGACCCACAATTTGATCAAATTCTAGGCTCTTACATAAGGATTCTGGTGTTCACTTCCCCAATTACACCAAGGCCTCTCTTCATTTTGACTCACCTACACACGTTTCCCACATCAGGGCATCCATAATCTGCTGCAGAGAGGACGGTCTTGAGATTCGAATTTGAAGCGGAGGCCACGAGTACGACATGCTCTCGTAGGAAAAGATTGAAGAAATTTTTGAAAGAAATGTGTAAATAATTGTTCTTTCTATTCATTCATATATTGGGTGAATGAATCACTAGAACTAGAATCCAAATTAGATCTAAAATTTGGATTCCGAAAAAAGACATAGAGAGTTTGTAAAATTAGGATCATTTGGATCCATATTTAAAAAAAATAGGGAAAAGAATCTTTAAGTACCCTGTGGTTTGCAAAAAAATCACTTTAGTACCCTGTGGTAAAGAACCCTTAATTCGAGTCATACCTCACCAATTTTCCATCACTTTGGTCCCAAATTACGATACTGCCCCTCCCTAAATCAGAACCTAACCAAACCCAATTCAACCAGACCGGACCTATATTTAATTTAACCCAATGGGGCGTAGAAAATAAAATATGACTCGGATTGAGCTGAAATTTTACAAGAAGCATCCTAAAAATACAAACAAATTACAGAAAACATTTCAAAAATTTTAGAGGCCTGGAAGTATTTTTTTTATTTTTTAAAACGCTAAAATTTTGTAAAATCACATAAAATAGAAAATACATCCAATTAAGTTAAAACTTGTCCTAGGGATGCATTTTAGTTCCTACATTTATTGGAGGTTCTTAAGGTTTCATGGGACAAGTTTCAACTTAATTAGATGTATTTTCTATTTTATACAATTTTACGAAGTTTTAGCACTTCGAAAAATAAAAGAAATACTTTTGTGCCTATAAAATTCCTAAAATGTATTTCTTAAATCATATGTATTTTTAGGATTCTTCCCAATGGGACAAGTTTCAACTTAATTGGATGTATTTTCTATTTTATATGATTTTACGAAGTTTCAGCATTTTGAAAAAAAAAATTATTTTCGGGCCTCTAAAATTTTTGAAATTTTTTCCGTATGTCCTACTTATTTTTAGAATTCTGCTTGTAAAATTTCAGCTCAATCCGAGTCATATTTTATTTTCTACGCTCTATTGGGTTAAATTGAATATGAGTTCGGTCTGGTTGAATTGTTTGGTTAGGTTCTGATTCAGGGAGGGGCAATATTGTAATTTTGGGATCAAAGTGATGGAAAATTGGTGAGGTATGACTCGAATTAAGGGTTCTTTACCACAGGGTACTAAAGTGATTTTTTTGCAAACCACAGGGTACTTAAAGATTCTTTTCCCAAAAAAATATAACATAGATTTATATAGAAAGAAGATAAAATTTGAGAAATTGATGTGAAAAAATATGTGAACATTGACCTATATTTATAAAATTTTAATAGGGACTCATAGCCATATTTGTACTCACATAAATTTAAAATTTCGTAGCCACATAAATTCAAAACTTTGCAGCCACATAAATTAAAATATTCTAAAAAACTAAAATTCGAATATTTGAAAACACATAAATTAAAAAAATTTTAAATCATAAGAATTCGAATATTTGTAACCACATAAAGTTTATCTATAGAATTAATTTGATTGAATCTGATGGTAATAAATAAAAAATAGATATTAGAAATAAAAAAAATCAAAAAAGGATTTAAAAAAATCAAACCATGTGGCACGTACCTTGCAACGCCTATTTGACACGCGAAGACGAAATGCGTCTATTTTCATATGCTCGTCTTCCCATCCGTGATTGATGCGTATAACACGCGTCAGGAACGAGCACGAACTTAAGTTTGCCACGGATGATGGTCTAAGGCCCTCCTGCACCCGAGCAGCCGTGGAGGTATTTCAGAGCATTTAAATTATTTAATGATCTTTTTAACCTTCCCTTCTTTACGTAATCAACATTTCATGCGTCATAGAGCACAACCGATCCCTGGCTAGTGCTTAGGGAACGGTACACACATTCGTACATCGGAATTCGAATATTTGTGCGATTATACAACGATACATGTTTCAATCAGTGAAGTCATTAAAAATCGAATCTTTTCCGAGTCCCAGATCCTATCACGAGCCCGAACCTATGTTACGCACCCAAATGAGCTGAAGAGAGCTAAAGACCAACGACGAAATAGGGAAGCTTAAAAGGGTACCTGCAATGGAGTCTGTTATGAACGATGTCAAGGAATTCAATGGTAATTGTGGGTCTTGAAGCACATTGCACGATCCACATATTTTGTTTTCCGTCGAAGTACGATAAAATGGGATATGTGAGACTAACGACGCGAGCTTTGAACATACCTTGACTTCGCCGACGTGCAATAAATGTAAATCATGTGAAGATAACAACGATAGACTTTGATTTCACAAACATACAATAAAACGAGATCGTGTGAGGATAAAGACAGATTTTGACTTCACCAACTTGCTATAAAACAAGGTTGTGTGAGGACAACAAGCTATGAGATCAACCTACACTGATATCATTAGAATTTCCATATTCAACTTAGAAAAAAATGATTTTTTTACATTTCTCTTGGAACTCCTGCAAGTATGATTCATTATTTGCATCATAGAACACATCAGTGTTGTTAAATATCGGTTCGGAAAAATAGCAGAATACCAAAAATCCAATATGTGAAATATCGGATAGCGTAACGGACAAATAGCGGAAGTCAAAAAAGTAGAAAAAATAAATATAATTGTCTATGAAATAAAATAATGTTAACATCCAAATCTAATTATGCTCCTCTTCTCTAACATAGTCATCATCATCCTCCTCAGATAGTGAGGCATGTCCTTCCACCTATTCAATCGAATCTGTAGAACTAAGATTTTTAAATTCTTCTTCTGATTCATCCTGGAACTCAACCACTTGTTCCTTTTCTGTCCTGGATGAAGAACCATGATCCAGCTTTTTCTTTGTTACAGTTTTAGATGAAGCTCCACTAATACTAAGGCTCGTAGGTTCTTTTCTGTTTTTAGTGGTTTGTCTAGTATTTCTTGTAGGCTCTCCAACTCCTGAAGCCCTATAAACAGCTTCACAATTGGGGCATCCTCATCATTCTCATCATCAAAGACCTTTTCATTCTCAGCATTAACTTCATCATCCTCCATCCTCATATTTGTATCTTATTCATACCTGAAGTCCTAAACAGTTATCTAAAATAATCAATAAAATATTTTAAGTCCATAGTAGACTAATATTTTAAGTCCTAAGTAGTAGAAAAATGTATAATTTTCGATATGTTAGCTATATTGGTTATACTGATATAGCGAAAATCGGCGATATTTTGAAAGATAGCGGAAGTATACATATCGTATCGGCTTTCGTAACGGTGACCCTAATTTCCGATACGCAATACCGGTATAGCGCCGCTATACCGGATATTTAACAACACTGGAACACATTACCTACATGTATCAATATCATCATTGGTTGTGTCATCAAGGAGTTTGTCCAAACATGCCATTGTATGAGGTACACCAGAGACATGACCGAGTTTAAGAGGGAACAGAAAAAATGGCCCACGCATATGGTACCATCGCTAGACCCCAGAAAGCTGCAAAACTGACTGCAAAAGTAATCCACTAAACATTTGATGATGATACATTGCTGAAGCTCCAGAACTATCAGTTACAATGTACAAGGAAGACATCATACCACCAAAACAAACGGCAAAGTACAAGGCAGAAGCAGTATGCGGTTATCCAACAGCAGCGACTACACCAAACATGCCAGTTTCTGGTGGCCCGGCGGCTTCCAAGTTAATCGTAATGATCATCCTCCAAAGCAGTTAAAATCATCCTGGGAGGCAAAAAAAGATAAGTTTGATCACCATGATCGCTGGCTGCAGCTATATATAAGCAGGTGGAGAGAGTACCAAAATATGGATAGAAAGAGGAGAACGATGATATAAAAGAGCTTGAAGAGTCGTTGCTTCTTCTCCCAGGAAAGCAAGTTGAATATCTCAGTCACATCTATTAAATGCTTTCGATGTGTATAGCTGCACCAAAAAAGGGAGAAATGACATTAAAATGTAACAGAATTGTTAAATTACATGAGTTATGAGCTTATAGGTGTATTAGTGTGATTGCAAGTACTTCGGGTGGTCTTATTTATGAGGTTCTTCCCTCTTCTTCAAATCCTGAAATTCCTGTGTTTGAAGGTTGGAGATCAGTGTGCAGTTCTACAATTTTCTGCAGAACTGTTAGTGTTCTTGATGAAGACTTAAAATCTTGTTGATCTGCAAGTGTTTTGTCAGCTTAGAACCTTCGCATCTCTTATGGATTTAGTTTAGTTCTTTATGTTCTTTGTATTTTTGTACGGAAAAGAGCCGTTATAGACTTGCTTTTTCTTTCCTTTTTTCTTTCCTCGTAACTCTCCTTAAAAACCTCTTAATGAGAAGAATAAAAGTTAAAGTTGTTGAGTTCATTAATCTACCTGAGTTCACATTAAATTTCAAGAATACAACATCCCCAAAAAAGAGAAGGCAAACTTTGAAACAACAGAGATCACGCCATCAATTTAATTGTATAAGCAATCAACAGCGGCAAAGTTGCATAAGGTTGCAAATGCATGACTAGTTTTAATATGGCATAAGTTTTCAGTTTAAGTCTTTAAGACAGTCCAAATTCTTGGGTTATACATTAATTTGTGCAAGAAGAACTACAGCTGAAGCTGCTATGTAAAACAAATAAAATTGCAGGGACAGAAGCCTTTCCATGACATGTCTTATTTCTGTGGCAAATTTAACAGTCGAAATTGGCCATTTCAGGATTTGATTGACAAAAGTTAGCATGTTGGATCAATAAATTGGCCATGACACAATGCCCAAAGACATGCAACAAAATTTTCAGAATCAACTTTCGCAATTTGATACAAAGCTTGATCATACAAGGCGTGTCAGCCAAGAACATCCGCAACAACTGTTGTTTTTCAATTTTCCGAGAAAATTCTCAATTGACACGTGTGACAGTGAAAACCATGAAGATAGTATAAGGATGGGGATGCTGAAGGATCTACTGAAGGCCACACGTCACAAGTTATTGGCTTGAGTTCTATCAGGTAGAAAACTCTCCCACAAGTGACAACACTGGTTTTGTAGCCACTCCAAATAGATCATGCAATAATCAACACTCTGGGGTTGAAGTCAAAAGGTCTTGCAGGAAGTGGAATGCATGTAATTACTTTCTACCAGTCACTAATTAGTGATCTCCCGACTCAATCAGATTAGGTGGACACCTATCAAGTTATCAACAACGTAGGTTGAACTTGACTAAATTAAAACAGTTGCCAGCTATTTTTCTGCTTCTTTATCTTTTATGAGAAATATTCCTAAGCAGCTAGAAATAAAAAGCGAAACGTGTGAAATACAAAAAAGATCACCAAAATCAAAGAACAACATGGTGTAAAAACAGACTTACAGCCGGAAATTGTAGTAAAGGTAAGGTACACAGAGGAGTGACATGCACCAATGTCCCGTCAACAGATAAAACAAGCACAGGACTCCTTCCGTTATGTACTCCGGCAATATCGACTTATTAATCCGGGAAGATGAATCGTATGGGTTTATATAATCAAACTCCAGATCTGCCAGGCACATAAGCTGCACAAAATCCCAAAATGATTTACATTTTTTCAGCAAAGTAGGCCATCTAGGCTGCACCAATCATTATGTAGAGTTCTTTTCCAAAGTCCAGCTGCAGTTCCAAGGAAAATACTCAAATGACAAACCCATTTGGAAGTTCGGATACACGATTACAACTAAATCACATGAAATTGCAGCTCCCAATTAAAGGGAAATAGTCAACGTCAAGCACGGTACTAATAACCCCAATGTCAGCCAAGCAGACACCGACCGACAAATTTCTCATAAAGTATGTCACTTTCTTCACAAACACTACATATTATTCAACTTCAGGCACCTCAAACACAATCGACCACTAGGGTTCTTAAACATTGTAACCAAAGCAACCAAAACCCAACTCCTAATTCCAGCACTAAACTCCAAACGGATAAACAATTCGCCGGGAAGCTCAAAATTTCCAATAAAGATCGAAACTTTACAAATATAAACAACAACCCATAAACACAAGGGGGAATTAAAGGAGGGTTCAAAGATTTAACCTGGAAGACGATAATTATGACCAAAGCTATAAGGAAGAAGAATGATATTAGCCAAACGTAGAGATCTCCCATCTCTTCTTCTTCTTCTTCTTCCCTCAGATCGACGGAGAGGCGGCGCAATATAGTTGGTGGGGCCAACGAGCATAAGCCCCTTTGTAATTGTATTTTCCGGTGAGCCTCTTTTGCTTCTTACCTTCGTTAGTTTTAGACTCCCAACGACGTGCAATTACTACAAAGTCCTTAGAATATGCTTTTCTTGCTTGCCCGGTCTGCCGACCAATGACTTGGGTTAAGCTCTGGCCTATGGTGCTTTTGTCTTCTTTACCTATTGTAAGGGCCGTAGAAGAAAGACTTAAATATATAATTAAGTATTTAACTACATATGTAACTTTTTCCTAACTATAATAAGAGATTTTTTTCCAACAAAATTATTTAAATAGTTGAGTGGGTATAAATCTCCTTCGTCTATTCGATAATTTCTATATTACACAGCAGACGCTGAAAATCAATCAAACTACATATATATATATATATATATATATATATATATATATGTATATATATTCTGAAAAGAGTTTATGCTGCCATTTTTTAAAATGTAAAAGTCGACTTTATGATTATAAGATATTCCATCGAGTGTCAGAATTTTTTATAATTAAATTAACACCCCACAAATATTTTATTTAGATAAAAATATCTCAAACTGTCAAGAAATTAAAACTTAAAAAATCATAAAAATATTACAATAGAGAAATTAAAGTATTTTTTTTATTTGTTTCTCAAAAAATTTAGAACCATATTCTCTGAGTAATTTTGTTCGAAAAATTTATTCAAATAATAGAATATCAATTAGAAAAGTCTCTTTTAGCTTGAACAGCTAACTAAAACCCAAGTAAAGCCCAAGACAAAACCCCAACCCAGCAGACGAAGAAGAAGAGTCGAAGAGCAAGAGGAAGAAATGGAGGACGAGCGGAAGGCGGTGTGCGGGGAGGAGGCGTTGGATCTCCTAAACTGCGTGACCCAATCCCCTTATGACCCCGACAAGTGCCTCCGCCTCCTCACCGCCTTGCGGGAATGCGTCATCCACAAGGTATCTACTACCTTTTGTCTCATCGAATTCTTTGTGAACCCCCCCAAACATTGATGCGCAATTACCCTAGTTAGATTAACCCGAGGCTGTTCTACCTTGACCCGGTTGTCTCGAGTTCGAACAACTACATTTACTGGAGGTTGGAGGTTGTTCTACCTTGAACAGATATCTCGAGTTTGAACTAGGTTAACTGTAGATTGTTTTAACTTGAACAGATATCATCTTGAGTTCGAACTATCGTGTCATTTGGAATGGGTATTTTCTGTATACTTGTTGGTTCCCCCACTTGTTGGCAAAGTGTGTCCGGATTATTATCCTTTTGGCGTTAAACATTTGTTAGAATAGGGTTTTCTTAGGCCTTTTGAGACCTGCTACAGGTTGAATTGTGATAATCTGGGCAATGTTAGGTAGCTCAGAATTGATGACCTTTGGTAATAGTAGCTAAATTCTAAAGAGGGTTGCATATTGCCTAATTATTCGACCAAAAGCCCATTAACCGTACCTCATGTTGACTCGATTCCCATTAGTTAACGATGTGAAAATTAAACCGAGGAGATATCCGCAGATGATACTTAGCTTGGCATTGTTTGATCGGCTGAACCAGTTTTTGGATTTCCCGTTGATCACATTAGTTCATGTCCCATGAGATGATCCTTTCTGCGTAGTATGAACTGCTGTTTCTTTTACTGCAATTTAATTTTCGTCTTTTCACAGAAAGTGAAGAAGTTCTCATTGGCTGATCAGCAACCAAAGCAGGCAAGCCAGGAATTGAAGAAAGCATGACCTATTTTCTGCAGTTTCCGAGTGAGTTTTTCCTAGTCACTCTCTGTCTGGTCGTTTTACATGGTGACATATCAGTTTGATGTTTAGAAAGCAAAGAGGCATGGTTACTATATTAACCAGTTTTCTGAGAAGTAGAGGGGAACTAAGGATACATTGCTGTAATTCTATCTAGATCGACAGTAGTTCTTGAATTCTCCACTGATATTGTAATTCTCTTGGATTTTCCTTGAGGAAATATACGTTTCATCCACTGTTAAAGATGGTTTCTGGTCGTTTGACTTCTTCTATCAATAATGATCTTCATTGTGCTTCATTTTCTGGATGTGGTGGGTTATACCGCATTTGTAGTTGCTTAAAGTGTAGAATATTTTGTTTCTATCAGTATGCAAGGAAGCTAAAGTTGCAGTGAGCTCTCAAAACGTGAATGAACCCACTCTCTGCTTTTCTCCTCATCATTTTGAAAAGGATTAAAAGGAAACCCGAGCAAAATTGTTGCATATTATTTTGTTTGGATACGCATTTTGTTCGGGGTGATATCCAATACGGAGAAGCGAATCCCACCCGCACGAACGGACGATTCGCCTCTCCGTATTCAATTATGAATCATTTCGTATGGATTTTGGGTTCGGGAAGGTGATTCGAAAACCAAATATTATGCTAATTACTCAATAGAAGAACAGAAAAAGAATGGAACTGTTAAAGTGTGATAAGATTGTCTCGTTAGCCAAAATCGGAAAGCAAAAAGTTTGTCAAGTTATAAACGACGACGTCTCAGTTACAAGCAAAATGCATAATTGTCTTCACAGGAGAAAACTCAAAACCAACTTCTCTCCACTGTCAACCAAGTTCATCTCGTCCAAGACCTGGCAATGCGTCCCATTTCCCATTTCCTATGAGGAAAAACAAAGGAAAAGGGAACCAAAAATGTAAAAGAACAAAAAACTTAATTCGATCCGATCCGGTTTAGACACTGTAAGAGAAGTCTGCAGCATGGATGAGGTAGGTGAGCACCAAGGCCACCAGCATTAGCACATATGCAATCCCTTGATCGATGGTCGTTCCTGTTTCGGATGGAAAAGCTTACATTAAGATATACATTTTATTGTTTAATAACCCACCAGAAACCTAGCAACGGAGAGTTGATTCAATAGGCAGAGAAATATAGCAAACAATTTTGATTATTGGTGTCGCATTGTACAAACATTTATGTAAAACTATTCTGGAGATATTTGTTGAAAAATTAATTATTAAGATGGTAATTTACGACTAGCTAGTTTCAATAACAATGGACCCAGTGACTAGTGAGCCTATATCATCTCCAGTAAGATAAAAAATGTGTTTCTTTCTTTCATAAGATTCATTATTACGAGTACACAAAATCAGAAAATATATTTTTGAAAAATCTATTAGAAAAATATATTAGCAGTCAGTTTAAAACTGAATTTGAATAAACTGCACCAACAATATTTTACCTGTAGTCAATAAATAAATGAACAAAGTAAATATAAATAAAAGAACTCTGTAGGAACAAAATTGCTAATTTTACCGTCGCTGGTGGGGCCCGGGGCCGGGGCCGAGACAGCTTGAGTTGCCGGCAAGGCAATGGACAAGAATAGAATCGTAACCGAAAAGGCCAAAGACACCCTCATTCCCGCCATTTTTATTTTTTCTTCTCTTAGATTTTGTTATTATTTTTTTAACTTAGTTTGTATTAAATTTTTTTTCAAGAACCTCGGGTTCTCTCTGCTACGCCTCTTAGGAAGATGACAAAGGTCAAGACAAACTCGGCTAGCAACTAGGCAGCAAAATTTTTCTTCTGAAGAGGCGAGCAGAGAGTAAAATAGAAGATTAAAGAGAGATTCTTACTTAAAAGAATCTCTCTTCTCTCTCTATGTCTCTTATGTTTGTTTGTTAATTTTTGGATTTTATAAAGAAGGTATGATAACTTATTGTTGGGTTTGTAGATTAGGAAAAGAGGAGGTTTGCATTGCGAGGTGGTTATATAGTATTTGAGGGTGGCTTCTTTAGAAGGGAATGAGAGAAATCGGCTATACCGGTGAAATTGTGCGGGGGTGAGTGTTTAGGACCATTTCTATTCCATGCATGTTCTAAAAAAAGAGCAACTCTAGAATAGGTACTAAAATAAAATATTAGTTTGGACTGTGACATTACTGATGATAAAATTGTTATACAAATTTTTTAAAAATAATTAAATATGAGCTACTTACATTCTAGCAAGACAAAGTTTAGACTCACCAGTGGCCTTGTAGCCTAGTGGTATTGGGAGGTGTTGAGTTGGTGGAGGTCCAAGGTTCAAAATTTGGCTTAAGCATATATTGTAATAGAATAGAATTAGAATAGGATCTAAAAAAAAAAAGACAAAGTTTAGACTCGGAAAGTGATCCAATGCCATCTTCGATCTAAACATAACAAAGAAATGACCGGTTCGAAGGTGCTTGATGATATTTTTCGAGGAGTTCACGGCTGAAGCATGGCGTTTTGTGATCGTGGTTGGGATGTCGTGGAAGGAGGATTCTTCTTAAATTCTCCAAGCGATAAAGGATGTGACTCGAGGTAAGGATGGATCATGTTTGGTCTTTCAACCCTCCGTAATCATGGTCTTTACACGGTAATTTGTACGGGATTGCCTTTTGTTGGTTCATGGGTGGTGTATTTCGGACACTTTTGATTTTGGATTTAATAATTTTGGGATATCTTAGTTATGTATTCATTAATCATCTATCTTTGTTATGAAATATTAAACTGTGATATCTGATACCTAAGGTATGGTACCTTGATATTGATGATGTAACACTTTTGAATGATTCTTTTAAGTTGAATGAACTTTACTTATTAAAAATAAAAAAAATTCACAAAAGATGCGCTACTGTAAACATTATTAGAGTTTTACCTTTTCGAAAGACCTGTTGATATGAATGTCGTTGAATATTCACTCGAAAACTAAATTTTTTATTTTTAAATAGTGGAGACTTTGGCTCGCTGTTTACGTCTTGTGTAAAAGCGTTGGTGTTATTAACTGCGATACATTGCTCTAATTAAATGCGAACATTGGTCTTATGAGAATACACAATAAATGGAGATGAAATGTTTGTTTGATAAATGAAAAATTTTAGCTAAACAAATCAGTTTGCAAGAACACAAAAGAGAGTCAAACTCACGAAATTTCTTAAGCAAAAATCTCTTTAAATAGGCTCCACATTACAAAGAGATTTATAATGAGATAGCTCCAAAAATAAGAATAAGTTTGACTCGAAAGAGAAATTAAAATGGAATTAAATTAAAATCATTTAGGAAGACAACAAACATGATTGACAAACTTAAACAACCAAAAATTGATGTGATATAATATTATAATCAAATTATTGAGTGAACAAATAATTTTCTAAATAGCTTAAAATTTGTAAAAATAAAATTTGAGAATAAATAATTTCCTAAACAATTTCTAGAACGTGCATGGTCTCTTTATTAGCTCTTTGGTCATCAATGAACTTCTACAAGTTGGCTTAACCCAAACTTTTTGAATTAAGTCATTAAACTCAATTTGAAATTTCTTACTCTTACTCTTATGGCTGGTTCAATTGGAAATCGAACTAGAAGTAAAGTTACTTATGCAACTTGTCAATCTTGTAGTTCAAGGTGGATGTGTTCACATCATTCCTCTCTTTTTGAAAAAAAAAATCCTCAAATCATCACTCACATCAGATGGGCTCAAGTCAAAAATGTTAAAAGTTGTACTCACTCACCAGATAAGATAAGTTTATAAGCGTAATCATTAAAGCATTCTAAAACTTGGAACAGACCATTTCTACGTGATAACAACTTGAAATATTATTGAGATGGAAAATACTCATTCTTCATATGTAACTAGACTTAGTCACCAAGTTCAAAGACTATTTTAAGTCATCTCGTATTCGCTTGTCTTGCATAGTACTCCATTCTTCACTCAATATACATCTTTGTCTTCTCATGCAGCAGCTTGACAAATTTAGCTTCTTCTTTCTATTTAAGTTAAAGTACTCAGTCGAGGGAAAATATTATAAATCGAATGGAATCAAATGATTAAATTTATACACAAGTTTAAATGGTGAAAATAAGTAGCAAAATGGATGGGTCAATTATATGCAAACTAAACATGTGACAAATATTTTTTTTCCAAATTTTCATGTTATGTTTAATAAGTTCTCTCAACAATGTAGAAAAAGTCTTATTAATAATTTTTGTTTAACCATCAATTTATGGGTAATACGTAGATAATAATTGTTTGGTACCTGATTTACACTACAAAATCTTCCAAAAATAGCTCAAGAACTTAGTATCTATATTTAAAATAATTGTCATAGATATGTCATACCATTTTACTACTTCTCAAAAGAAACAATTAACAATATGTGAAGCATCATTAGGTTTATGACATAGAATAAAATATGTCATCTTAAAAAATTTATCTACTACCATAAAAATGGAATCTCTTCCTTGTTTAGTCCTACACAATCCCAACACAAAGTCCATAAAAATATTGATCAAAGGTTCACTAGGTATAGGTAAAGAGATATACAAACTAATGAGTTTTACCTTAGACTTAGCTTGCTTACACCTGATGCACCAACTAAAAATTCTCTCAACATATTGCTTCATGTATGGCCAGTAAAAAATTTCTTGTAGAATTGTCAAAGTCTTTGCTATTCTAAAATATTCCATTAATCTACCTCTTTGAGATTCCTGTACTGACAACTCTCTCATCGAATGATTAAGTATAAGAAGTATATTTTCATGAAATAAATATCTCTTACGCATAAAGAAAAACCTGAAGCAACCTTCATAATTTCTCTAAATAACACACCAAATTCATTATCATTAGCGTATAACTTCTTACTATGTTCAAAACTAGATAATTTTGCATGGAGAGTTATGATCAAGTATTTCGTTATGGAAATGCATCACCAAATACATTTTCCTTACCTTACTTGTAGAGTATAATGTACGAAAATATCTCAATAAATACTACCTAGCATGCATATCTCTTATTCAACTTACGTTGATCCTTGAAGTACTCAAAGATTCATGATTAGTATGAATCATGAAATTTTTTGTGTCATAAGTTATGCTGCCATGTCTCTAAAGTCTGAACTAATGTATAAAGCTTCTTATTGTAAGTTGAGTAATTCAAGATTGCTCTGCTTAATTTTTCACTAAATTAGGCAATTGGTAGTCCTTTTGGCATGATCATCGCACCTATTCCAATATCTGAAGTATTACATTCAACTTAAACACTTTAAAAAATTTATGTAATAATAATAAAGGGGTATTTGTCAATTTCTCCTTGATGAGTTAAAACACCTTCTCTTGAGTTTCACCCTAGCTAAATTCAATATTCTTCTTGATCACTTCAGTAAGTTGTATGACTATACTACTAAATCTTTTACAAATATCCTATAAAAATTAGCTAGTTCATGAAAACTTTGGATGTTAGCAATGCTTATAGAACTTGGCCAATCTCGGATTGCATCTATCTTATCTTTATCAACCTGTATTCTTTCAGCACTAAAAGCAAAACCCAAGAACATTACCTTATTTGTGAAAAAAGTGCACTTCTTCAAGTTGGTAAATAATTGATCGTCGTAGGACATTTTACGAAAATTACCAAAGTAACTTAAGTAATTTGTTCCTCTACCTTTACCCTACTAAATTTATAATATAACCTCTATTCTGATTGAAATAAGGTAGTTATTTTGAGCCAATGAGTAGCAATAAATGCTATTTGTAATCAGATTCCTTAAATTCAAAATTTTTAAAAGGTTAGCATTTTAATGCATTTTTAAATTTCGTTTCCACTTCCTTTTTGCATAGGCTGAATATTAACAAAATATTCTTAATCAAATAGCTCCAAAAATAAGAATAACTTTGGTTGGAAAGAAAAACTTAAAAGGAAATAAATCAAAACCTTTTAAAAAGGTTACAAGTAATTACCAACCTAAATAAAAAATTAATGCAATATAATTTTCTAATCAAAATTATTGGCGGAATGAATAAATTGCTAAATATCTTAAAATTGTCAAAAATGAAATCAGAAAATAAACAAATATTGGTCGTTGGAGGTGTGTACTCGATTAGGATCAAATTATAGTCGAGGCAAGTGTTGGATACTTTCTCTGTAAGACGAGATTGTCTCGTATATTTCAGTGCACTACGAGCTACGACAATCGTCCCCAAGATACAATAATTATGCAGACATTTCTAAGAACGTTGCACACGTATCTTGAAACTTTTGGACGAACCCTTATATACCTGGAACTTTCGGACTAAGAGAGGAAGAGAGAAGAACAACTATTGCTAATGAATGCTTATGCAATGAGTTGTTGGAATGATTTGCGAATGAGGGGAGATGTCTATTTATAGGTAATGGAGGATGGAGATTCGAAAGGCCACGAGAACTTATGAAGAGTCATGTCCAAATTTTTATTAATTTATTCATACTCTTTCATAGTTATTTAACCAATTTGTATCTTTTGATTTTAAACCAAATGACACCAACAAATCCAAAGGACACCAACAATAACTCCCTAAGTAGACTTAAAAATATGTAGAACTTCTTATTAGTTTTTTTTTTATCATCAATGAGCTTCAACAAATTGGCTTGAACCCAAACTTCTTGAATTAAGTCAATGAACTTAGTTTGAAATCTCTTGGTTCTTGTTTTTGTGATGGTTCCAATTGAAACTCAAACTATAATTAAAAGTATTTGTGTAACTTGTAGATCTTGTAGCTCAATGATAAACGTATTCATTTGTTATTTATGCCAAAATCCAAATAGACTGCGTCTCTAATTGTAGAAGAAATCTCATGTTTTCATTTTTAAACTTAAGCCTTATAGAGAGTAGGCAGAATCATCTAATTTTTTTATAATTAATATCATGTTCTCAGTTGTATTTAGGGTGGTGGTGTTATCGCATCTATTGTATCCAAATAACCATACACGAGTTATTTGACTTGCTTGTATTTTTCATGAATTATAGTGAGATCGTCTCCGTTCAGTAATAATTGTTTCGATCTGTCTGTCTCCCCTTGCACAAATAAATTTACATTTAAAATCAATGAAATTTATCTTAAAAGGGTATCATTAATTACGACATAACAGGTAAGAGTTCATGCCTTGGAGAAGAGGGCGCAGCCAGAGAGGTGATTGTCATCAATTTAATTTTAGACCTACCAACGATATCGGGGACGTTGTCGTGTTGTTCTTGATCCGTGCTTCTTAAGTATCCACATCAAAAATTATGGTTCTATTTGGACGTTACGAAGATATCGCCAATGGTATGGATTGGGTACTCAATCTATAACTTATGTAATTTAGTTAGACTGTGCTAACATTTACCTTACATGATACTGATATTTTTTATGTGATAATTAAATTTATATTTATATTTTTTTATTTTTTAAAAAATAATATTTTCTTCTTGTGATACTAACTCTTGTGGATTTTATTTATATATATATATATATATTATTTTTTATTTTTTTAGAATGGTATTTCTTTGTTGTGAGAAAACCGACCCAATTTTTGAATATATATATATATATATATATATATATTCATATTACTTATCTAATAATTTTTGAATTTTTGCAAAAAAAGTCAATTTTATACGATTCAAAAAATATGATTCCATTTGGAATCCATCTCTCAATGTTACGATCTTTTGATCCACCCAATTTTATTTTTTATAGAATAATATTTTCTTTATGTGATACCGACTTGTGTGAATTTTTTCACTTTGGTCCTATGATTTTTGAATTTTTTCAAAAAGCTCGGGATATGTATATTTTTGTATTTTATTTTATTTTTTTGAGACTGATATTTTCTTCATGTGATGTCGACCCGTGCAGAATTTTTCAACTTTGGTCTTGTAGCTTTTGGATTTTGGCAAAAAAAAAATCAATTTCGTACATTTCAAAAAAAATACAATTTTGTACTGAATCCATCTCCCGATAATATAATCTTTTGAACCACCTAATTTTTAGTTGCTTCATAATCTTAATACTTGTTTGGTGCCCGAAATTCTGGAATACTCATCCAATCTGGTCCGGACAAATTCGAAAACGATTTTCAATGATCCGTTCACAAATGCGTATAGGTAACCCCAAAAATTCACCATATTCTATCTATCGCCATTCTTAGACCGTTTCCATTTGATTCTCTTGAAATCTACGAGACGTAATTTATTTGGTTTATTGGAGAGTACACACAAATACTCAATAGAGATAAACATTGAATCTTTAACCATTACACTACCTTAAATGTAGATAATAATAAAATATTATTATGTGACACATAGTTGAGAACTTGCGGCGGAAGCTGAACAGCATATGAAACTAAAGTAACAGTTTCAATGCATGGATATATACCAACAAGCAACTAGTAATTATACAGCCGTTGCTAGATAGTATTCATAATATGATATATATTGCAAGCTTAGTTAATCATCAACTTATTTTAATCTAATCAAATATGCACAAAATCACATAAGGATTATAACATCGATATCCATGACCACATAAGTTATAAGTTGGTTAAATACAACCTGCCACAACGAACAGTGTATTTAAGCCAATAACTTCATCTTTAATTGTTTTCTTCGGGCCAAAGGAAAGCTCCCATGGCGAAGTTTCTCTTGTAGTTGACATCTCCAATAACAGGAAGGCCATACTCCTTCAACAAGCAATCCAATCTCCACTCGGGCATCGTCTCATAATCGCTCTTTTTGTACCTTGGATAGTGAAGTGGCATTTGGAAGCCAGACATCTTCTTGCCACCCTTCAGAGCTTCTTGTTGTTTGCATCCATTGTTAGGGCTCATCCGGACAAGGTTGGCCATGGTGCAAATGGTGTTTAGCAAGCTCATAGCTTCACCCCTCTTTAAAGCTATTATAGTCTTTTAATAATAAGCTGTGGAGATTTGGAATCAGCAAGTTAGCCTTTTTATAGGCGTCGTTGGATGAGGATAAGGAAATTTTGAGAAGATTTGAGAGTTTACCAGACACCTGCAATTGATTAGCACGTAATTAATATCATGAAAATGATATGTATGTATGAGATGACGATAGTACCAAAAGTAGTCGGATCAACTCGTAATGACATTTTGTAACTTAAATAAGAAGTCTCTAGTTTGAGTTTTTTTTTTAAACATAGCAATACTAAATAATTGTTGGAAAAACTTAATCACTTTTAAAATTTTCACTCAAATTTAAATTATTGTGAATATATCAATATTAAATAAATATTGAGAAAGTTTATTGTTGTAAAATCTAATATGTCAGGTAAACTTGAATTAAGTAGAACTGTATAGAAAAATGTTGATGGTCTTTAAGTTTTGATCGAATTGTGGCTGACGAGCTTTCAAGCACTTCCGAGTAGAAGCAAGTTTCTTTCGTTCACATCTAATGTGAAGGTACACGCATCACAATCTGGAATTGAAAGCTCAAAGAATTGCGTGGCTGGAACAAGTTTTAATGTAAGATCATAAATATGTAATTGATACATGGACCAGAAAGCTAGTTATTAATTTATGTGAATTTTTATAAAGATTTATATGCCTAGTTGCACTTGAGGATTGCTATGGCTTAAATTTGTGTGCATGCACTCTTGCATCAAATTGAATACAGTTCCGTACGGACCGCTAGCTCATTTAACTGATTGGTTGATTCAGAAATGACGGCTACACAAATAGACTATTTCTTTTAGAAACTAACTAATATATTGTATATCTGTGAAAGTGGCTAGATCTTTCCCGTTAAACTAGAATAATTTTCAATATGTTGTTAAACAAAATTTTTTAAATATAAACATTGTGTCACAATATTTGGATTTCATTACTCATTATATAATCATACAGCTCCTTTTTTTAAAAAATTAAAATAAAGATTTCTCTAAGGTTTTTGAAAGTATATTAAAACTTGCTTATATCATAGAAATTCAATAATACACACATTATTTTTTTTGTTGAGAAAATACTAAAGGCGTTATTGATTACATATCATCTTAAATATATATTTTTAATGATATCTAAATGTATTTGAATAGTCAGTTATTTCTGATGAGATAGTTTCTTAGCTTTCTATCAATTTTCAAGTACCATATGATTGGTTTCCAGTTTCCACCAAAAAATATCATAGGATTCGTCGGTATTACTTGTTGGGCCGGTCAGAAAATTGGGCCTTGAACCCATCGGGCCGGTCAGCAAATTGGGCCTTGAACCCATCGAGAAAGAGTCCAGCAAATTATAGGAGAAAAAGTCCTTGCTCGGAAAAAAGAAAGCGTCCTCGGGTGCGATTATAAAGGTTAGGAATAGTTAAAATGTTACTGTGCCTTTAGACGCAATAACATTTTTACCAAAAAGACACACACAATTACATAAATTATTGAATTAAGCTCCATGTCACACGGTGACCGGGAAATTGATCTTCAATGAGATTATGGGTTCAATTTGATAAATATAGGAATAAACACTCATTTAAAACCTTATACTTGTACAAAAAGAGCAATTAAAACTTTATATTTTAGATTGATCTAAATAAACCCTATACTTTTCAAAATGGGTCATGTAAAATTCTAAGATCAGTTTTTTGGTAAAAAGTGACACACCACTGTCCACATGGCATACAAGTGAACCGAAAATCTCAATATTAAATAATATAAAATTAATAAATAGGACATAACATTTTCTAAAACAAATCAAATATAAAATTATGGCCGTATCCAAAAAAATTATCATCTTCAACCTCCATCCCCACCATTTCTAAACCGAGACCACGGGTATGACTTTGACAGAATCCATAGAAATTAAATCTAAACCATATACATATGCCAAATTGTGAATGTGGAAGTGAGTGTAATTATATTTTAAAATTATAATGTTAAAGATATCTAGACCTGGCCATGAATTGAATCCGATTCGTAATTCGATTCGATTCGATTCGTTAATAATTCGATTCGATTCGTGTATAATTCGATTCGTTAAAAATTCGATTCGAATTCGTCATTGTTCGAATTGAATTCGGTTTGCAATTTTGATAATTCGTCAATTCGGCGAATTGAATTCGAATTCAATTCGAGTTGAATTCGTATAGAATTCGATTCAAATTCGTTTAGAATTCGTTATATATATAT
>SOPF01028275.1:297003-422911 GCA_012979155.1 Hypericum perforatum | reverse complement strand
GACGAATTGAATACGGTTTATGTTTAGATAAATTCGAATTCGAACCAATTCGATTCGAATTCGTTCGAATTCGAACCGTGGTCAGGTCTAAAGATATCTTTTCAAGATATTGAATTTAATCTAACAACTTTGATGGTCCAAACTTGAATTCTTACTACCAAAACCCTATGTTGCCCATTGCCACGATGCATACGGGTTAGTTAGATTTAGTGGTCTCGTCCGTCGTGAGATTGGAATCTGAATACAATAAATGGTCTTAACATCCACAAGGGAAATAAATCGATTCTAACATCGAAAAACACCGCTCGGAGTCAACGTTAATAAACTGTTGGTCCAGTTTTTAATACATAAATCGAAACAGAGATGGTGTTGGTTGTGGTAGAGTGGGTGGAAAGGTGGATGTGGGAGAGTTTTGGAAATGACGGTGTTCTTTCTTCGACGAGGTTAGTTGGAGTCGTGGGACTGCGACACATTGGAAATGGATGGAAGAAGAGAGAAAAACAAAATTTTATATTTCTCAATTTTCAATTTGATTATATCATATTTATTAATTTTATGTTATTTACTAATAAAACTTAGTGCTGATGTGAACGCCACTTGCCATCATTATGATGTTACTAATTTTAACTATAAGATTCTAATTGCTCTTTTTTACAAGTATAATATTTTAAATCAGCTTTATTCCATAAATATATGATGCTAAATCGACCTGGTTTGAGTAGAAGATGTCAATTAAAAAAATTTGAGTATACAGAATGAAATTTTTATTTTGTATTCCTTTAGGTTATTCCAGTATTGTTTTTAAGTTACAAAAATTACTCAAAATAAAAAATATGCATTGCGTCCCGTTAGCGATTTTCCATGGGGAGTCGACTTTCTGTTCTTATTTTAGTTTCAACAAACCCGCACCTTTCTAGAAAATAGACAAGCTTGTAAAGTTTGGTAATTTTTATCTAAAATGGAAGAAAATCTTTAGGGAAAATTACCCTCAGGCCCCTCGAGTTTGCGAAAATTCGTGTTTTAGCCCCTCTATTATTTTTTATTATCATTCAACCCTTGAATCTTGTCAAAAGTGTATAATTTAGCCTCTGTCGCCGGAATCCGGCGATTTCTCCGGCGAAATGGCACCTAAGATTACTAAAATACCCTTTACCTTTAAAAAGTAAAAAAATAAATTGAAATACAATAATAATTTGTATTGAGCTGAAATTTTTCATGATGCATTCTAAGAATATACATGATTTATGTAAAATATTTCAGAAATTTTTGAGGTACAGAAATATTTTTTTTATTTTTCAACGTGCCAAAATTTTGTAAAATCATGTAAAATAGAAAATTTGTTTAATTGGGCTGATACTTGTTCCATGTGTCTTTTAGCATATTTAATGAATTTAGGAATTAAAAAATCTAGATTCTCATGAGCTAATTTTGAAAAAGTGTGCAGATACCAAAAATATAGAGTTTTAATTTATTTTTTTACTAAAGATGGAGTCTTTAGTAAAGATTCTAAAGGACACATAGAACAAGTTTTAGGTCCTAAATTCACTAAATATGCTTAAGAACACATGGGACAAGTTTCAGCCCAATTAGACAAGTTTTCTATTTTATATGATTTTACAATATTTTGGCACGTTGGAAAATAAAAAAAATACTTATGTGTCTCCAAAATTTCTGAAATATTTTATGTAAATCATGTATATTTTTAGGATGCATCATGAAAAATTTCAGCTCAATACGAATTATTATTGTGTTTCAATTTATTTTTTTACTTTTTAAAGGAAAAGGGTATTTTAGTAATCTTAGGTGCCATTTCGCCGGAGAAATCGCCGGATTCCGGCGACAGGGGCTAAATTATACACTTTTGATAGGATTCAAGGGTTGAATGATAATAAAAAAAATAGGGGGGCTAAAACACGAATTTTCGCAAACCCGAGGGGCCTGAGGGTAATTTTCCCAAATCTTTATCATCTCGCTTACAAAATTTTACTAATATCATTTTCTTTTTCTTGAGATTTAAATCGAACATGATATTCTTACATAATATTAAAATAAAAAAATTAAATTATGTATTTCTTGCACAAACTAATTAAAAAAATATGAAAATCCACTCAAATTTTTATAAACTTCTGTTCAATTTGATTAATAGCATTGTTAGAGCGATATATTTAGAAATCTAACATAAAAAATAAAGAGTGGTTGAGCTTAAATAATATGTGAAAGGACTCCACTTGAATATAAAAGATACTTGTTTCAAAACATAAGTGTCAATTTCTGATATCGATTTTGAGTATTCTCTGAACCACGGGGATACTTATTTGAAATGTATATCGTCAATTCAGAAACACCTAAAAGTTTTTGTTCAGATTTTTTTTTACATTTTGAATTTGGCTTGTTCACTTACCTACTAAAAAATTGCGTCAAAAAGGCCTATTTTTTCTAGATGATCTACGAAAAATTAAGAACAAATAAAATACAATGAAAAAGTATAGTGAACAAATAAAATTTATAACTAAGAAATGTAATATAAAATTTAAATAATCAATCTCAAATAATAAAAATAAAGGTTTATGGTTGTAACAATAGTTTATAAAAATAAAAAAGTAAAAAAAATTATAAATCAACGAAGATAATATGAACATGATGCCCTTGTGGATTTACCTATTGCTAGGAATTCACCAATTCAAAAATAAAATTGTACCAAAAATAGGGACACAAAAATATAACATAGTTCGACTTAATGTTTTTGTCCATCGAATTTTTTATTATTATTGATGGATATGACTCAGAAAATCATGCACAACTCTAGATAACATGTATTTACATGATAGATAATACTTGAGGCTCAAAAAAATCTATCTAGGTCAAACTAAATATTCAAAATAAGAACTTAAATTAAACCAGAAAAGTTAGCCGAGAGAGTAATGTGGCACCATGCTATTCAAAAATTGATTAAGAAAGCCTTCTAGTTTCGAAAAATTATACGATTTAGTCCCTCATGCCGGAATCGAATATTTCTCCGGGAGGTAGGAAAAATGACAAAAATATCCTTATACTAAAAAAAATCTCCTCTTTCTGCTTCCTCCTCCTCCCTAAAACACAATAACCACAAACACACAATCCACCAATACCAAACCTACCCACATGGCAGTATCCCAGAATCTTTAGAGTCAATTTACAAACTTCATTCTCAGTAAATAGAAAATTAGTAGTTGATGGAGACGGCGTCATTTCGTCCAACTATCCCCTGAAGCTCCCGCTTTTCCTCCTCGTGCAGCTCTGGTGTATTGCCGACGATAGGAGTTGGGGGTTTGCTTGGAGTGGAAGTATGGGATGGAGAGAAGTGACGTGTAATCCGTATTTAGAATAATATTGTCTGGTAGTGATTTTTAGTTTACTTTTGATTAATTGCAGATAGAGAGAGCAGAGTTGGAGAAGAAGACGAATAATGTTTCTGCTGAATTTTGATTGTTCTTTTTCCTTCCTCCTATTGTTGTTGAGGTCAAATAAAGTTGATAGGCAAGGGATTTTGATTTTGTTTGGTTATCATAAACTGAGTTTATTTTGTTTGTTTGGTTTTCTCTGTGGGATCAAAGCGAGGAGGAAGAAGAAGAAGAAGAAGAGGGAGGAGGAAAGGGGTTAAAAGTGAAGGGGGTATTTTTGTCATTTCTCCTACCTCCTTGCCAGAGAAATATTCTAATTCTGGCGTGAGGGGCTGAATCATATACTTTCTCCAAACAAAAAGGGTTTTTTAATCAATTTTTGAATAACAGGGGAGCCAACGTTAAATATACCAAACTCGAGGGGGCTAGATGTAATTTACCCATTAAATTATTCTCTAACTTTAGAACATATCTAATCCCACACAAGTTTACCATAATACTATCCCACATCTTGATTTAGATATTATCTATGCTAGTAACCTTAAAAGCAAAATTATCACTCATAATCACCATATTTGAATCAACAAACGTGTAAGTATCGAATCACCCTCTCTTGGGCATCATATGAAAAGAACAAGCATTATCCAAGTATTCCAGAATTTGAATACTTTGGACATGATTAAATGAAAGACAATCATCATTTGACATGTTTAAAAATGAGACCATATTCATGGATACCGGTCCTCCCTTGTTGTCTCGAGTTTTTCTTTGAAAATCTTTCTTTACATGTCCTTTTTCTCCGCATTTGAAGCAGCTTTCTTTGTATCTCCCTGACTTCAATTTCGATCCTCTTCCATCTTTTGCCAAGTACAAGAAGATTATTGCCACTATCTTGGTCTCCATCTCCTTCTATACTTGTTCCTCTATCTTTGAGGTTTCTTCTTTGAGAGTGCGATGATAATTTCTTATTGTATGAGGAGATATTTGACGTACCTTTGTCATAACCCAAAATTTGACAAACTATCAAACTTCATAAAAGTAAACTTTGTGCCATTTAACATCTCTATCAACTTTAAGCTATGACACTAGTTGTTAAAAAAATTCACCAACTTAGAAAGAATATTGTGCAAAAGTACATATATAATACATAACATGATTTGACCTAATACCTACATTCACGAAAAGACAAGATAACTTTTAATGATGGATATGAGTCACAAAGACATGATTTGACCTAATACCTACATTCACGGAAAGACAAGATAACTTTTAATGATGGATATGAGTCACAAAGATATGATTTGACCTAATACTAGGTAATATATCTTTATATAATAGACAACATTTGGAGTTCAAGAAAACTTATCTAGGTCGAATTAGAAGTCTAAAACAAGAGCTAAAAATAAACCAAAAAGTTAGCTAAGAGGTCCTAGTGGCTGCCAGCTCAAACCCTTGATCTCCCTTGCATACTCAAGGGATGCTTGCGTATGCCAGCTTCATCAAATTTTACCAACATCCTAACTCCTATTTTAAGATTAGGGTTTTTATGACATAACTGGTATTCAGAATTGTCTAATACATCTATCTAATTTTTTACTCACTAAGTTGATAAAATCAAAATAGTAAAGATTATCTATCAACTGTAATAATAATAAAGTGGTCAATTTAGATTAAATATTAAGATTATCAATCAATAATTACTATGAAAGATATCTGAAACATAAACTAACATAAGTGATTAATCACATAACTAGGATATCGTTCTCAAAATAGATCTAGTCGCTTCAGATGATCATTAAGCATTATAAATTAATGAAGAGCATGATAACAAATAACATCAGAAGAGATAGAAAAAATATTCTCTTCAGAAGCCTTGTAAGATAACACCACAATCCAATCACAATATGACTTCCATTAATCCCAAAAATTGCACTAGCAAGGTCTCAGAAGTTGATACAATTATTTATGTTAAACCTAATGACTAATGGATCTTATACATCCAACGATTTAATTAGAAAACAAATTTTTTTGAAAAGGTTATTTCTAATTAAAACTCTAAAAAGTAAAAATAAGTGGCCTATAATGAGGAAAAAAAATACTAAAACATAATATTTTAAGTTACAATAATGAAAAGTTGTCCAAATCTAGAATAGACTGTTAACTGTTAAAATAAGAATGGATCGACCAACTGGCTACTGTTTGGTAGTTGACGCCCAATAGGGTGGTGGCTTCTTTGAAACTTGGCGTCTCCTAGGTCCTTGACATTTGCCAAATTTTTATTAGCCTTGTTGCATTTTGTATTCTTCATTTTTTACCTCCTTCTGCTTTGAATTTGACATCATCTATTAAAAACAAAAAAAAATGTAGATCTCTCTACAAACTTTCGATCATACCTTTATGAGATAATCATATCCTCAAAAAGAGAGTTATGATTCTTGTAATATAGCCTCTTATAATTATCCTTTTAACGACTTTTATTGAGCATCCACTTCTTATCACAATATACAATAAAAGGTAAAAGTCCACCACACGACTCAAATATTTGAAAAAGACATAAAATTCAATAGAACACGATAAAACTAAAAAAATTACAACCAACCACATAAGAAATAAATGAAAAATATCAATATTTACCTGACGAGTCTATATTGAAAGTTATTCATCACCCATACATAACTTTAGGGGGAATTCGTTCATCGTCGGGGTTTGTGCACTTGATCAGGATCTATCTCAATCGAGACAAGTATTGGACACTCTCCGTAAGACAAGATTGTCACATATATTTCAGTAGTACAAACTACGATAATCATCTCCAAGATACAATAACTGTTAGGCGTTTTCAAGAACATTACACGACGTATCTTGAAACTTTGGGTGACCCCTATATACCCAGAACTTTCGAACAAACTTTTTACTGAGCAAAAAGGAGAGAAAGAAGACAACAATACAGAAATGTACAATAGTCAAGTGCGCCTCAATATAGGTAAGGAGAGGAATTCCTTATAAATAAGTAAATCCTCCTTGTGGTACACACTTCTACTATTTTACTCTCACTAACTTTGGGCTTTGGACCTTGGACTCATTCATATTTATTCCAACAAAATTAGACTCGATTTTTTTATTATATCTTTTACATTCGTGAAATATAAAATTATCTTTCTTAAGTTACTTCTTGTTAAAACTACAGTAAGCTAACAAAAGTCAAAACATGTATCCGTACGTACACGAAATTAATTGCCAAAATTCCCTAATCTATTTGAGCTAAATTTGCAACTTCAATTTTTGGTCTCCGTACAGGAACAGGTACAGGTTTACAGTTCCTAAAATTTCACGAGCTACTAATTAGGATCCCACAATGGGCATCGAGGCCACCTATAAACCCACGTTTACAGCTAAATGACGTGCCTTAATACCGCCCATTACCGTTTAAGCTGCCACCTGGCGTCGTCTTATCGAGTCAAACTTAACGTGCTGGACGGTCAAGCTATTATATTAACGTGGCGTCGACGTTGACGATGTCATGGGAGCAATGCAATTTAAAGAACTGGGTGAATTTCATTTAACAACTGCTATTTGCATTTGTTTCAGTATCACGCAATGCTATAAGAAACTTATTGATATTTGGTGGAGAAAGAGGGACAAAATTGTCCCTATACCGAAATGAACGAACGATGAGACCATCATAGATCATAAAATTGTGTGAGTAACAACCAAATACTGATAGTCCTAAAGATAAAGATAAGGTTAGATTAGAGACATATATGCACATTCATTAGCTTCTCCAAATAATGTGAAACTTGTTAGTTTGACTCAGGATGTTTTTATAAAAACGTATCCAACAAATACTAGCTTTATATATGGGGCAATTTTTAAAAGAAGATCAAATAACTTTGAAAAAACGATTCAAACGATCCTAATTATTAAGAAGGTCCTTACAACGTGTTAGGAAATTATTACATAGATAATTTATTTGACGGATTCAGAACTCTTATTAACATTCAAGTGATGTTTTAATCAAGATTTTTTTCTTTGGTGCTACTGTTTATTTTAGAACCCAAAAAACAAATATTTCCAAAATAGTGTCCAGGTTGGCCGGACTTACTAAAAGATGAGTTTTTAACCCGTCTAATTCAATAAACGAGAAAAAAATAGTCTCTTGACCAATAGACAGGTAAAAAATCCGTCTATCGGTTTTTTATTTGAAAAATCAAAAAATTTCCAAAATTAATTACATAATAAAAATAATAATTATTGACATTTTTTTCATATTTTCCAAAATTTTCAAATTTTTTACTTTGAGAATAATGAGTACAAAATTTCAAATAATTACAAAAATATATATAACTCGGATTGAGTTGAAATTTTTGTACGCGTGATTCTCAAAGAAACAATTTGAGAAAAAAAAAATCAGAAAATCAGAAATAATTATTTTTAGTTTTTAAATTTTTTTGGAACTTTTTGAATTTTTAAATTGTTTTGAAATTTTGATTTTAAAAAAAATAAAAAAAAAACCAATAGACGGATTTTTTACCCATCTATTGATCAGGAGACAAATTTTTTTCTCATCTCTTGATACCCGTCTATTGATTTAGACAATTTAAAAATCCGTCTTTTGGTCGGATCGGCCAACTTGGACACTATTTTGGGAATTTCTATTTTTTAGGAACTAAGATAGTACTTTCTTGTGAACAGTAGCACCAAAGTGAAAAAAAAAAATTTAATCGTACACAAAAGTACTTATTATCCTAACAGTATAACGGAAGGTGCGGGAAAAATAATCTTGGCCACGGCGGGAAAATTACTTAAAGTGACGAATACCAAGTTCGAAGTCCACGAGAAACGAAAGTGAAAATGATTAAATTCCGACGTACCAAAATGAAATAATTGGGACAAAAAAGGGCATGCAAAAGGTGGCGTCGAACGTAACGGAAAATGGAGAAACGAAATTCGCGGGAAAGATACAAAGAAAGGGGAAAATGGGTTCCACAAGGTACTAAAGACACGTTCAACGTGGTAGAGCCACTTCGCCATGCTTTCTTCTATTTTCCGGCCTTTTTGACTTGTTTAGACAAAAGATTTTATTATCTAAATTAGAAACCTAAGTGAGGAACCAAAGTTTGACAAAATTAACGAGGAACAGCAGGTTCTTGATGTCCATTTTTTAAGTTATATATAGGTAGTTTTCCACCCCCCACCAAACCGTTATCGCAAGTGACAAATCGGCCGCCCTTTGCAAATTTATTGAATCCTTTAATTATAATAATTCTCCTCCCTATCTCTCTCTAAATATCTCTCTCTCTCCTCTCCCTCCTCCCATTAACTTCTCTAATTCTATGTTGAGTTTAAAGAGGATATTAATCTGAGCCATTTGGTTGGATTCCTTCCTTTCGAAGGGTCAGTTTATTAAATTTCTACCATTTTTCATATATTTTTCTGGTTCCCCTAATCTTTTGTTTCTGTTTTTGGGTTTTGTTCTGTGTTCTTATTGATCATTTTTATGATGTTATTTTGATCAGATTCTTGAAGAGGGCTTCACTTTCTTGGAGCCCTCCTCCTCCTCCTCCTCCATAGAATTGGATCAATTTTTCAGCTAAAGAAGAACAAGGTTTGTCTTGATCAAGACCATGTATTTCTTGTCTTAATTTGGCTTTCATCTGGAGGTAGATAGAAATATGATTAGTGCTGGTTGGTTATTTAGAATTGGTTTTTTCTCCTGCAGGTGGAACCAAGTTTAATGGTTGTTTGGTTATTATAAAGGGTTGTGGGGTTGATATTTTTAAGAATATAATTGTGGGGTTGGAGCCTTCAAATGGAGCAATTCAGGCAAATAGGTGAAGTTCTGGGAAGTTTGAAGGCTCTAATGGTTTTGCAAGATGAAATCCTCATCAATCCAAGGCAGTGTTGTTTGCTTCTTCACATGTTCACTTTGGCGTTTGACGTCGTCGCGGAGGAGATCAAGCGCCACCTGAAGCTAGATGAGAGGAAAACCAAGTGGAAGCCATTGGAAGGGCCTTTACGAGAGCTCTGCAGAATCTTTAGGGAAGGAGAGGTTTACATTAGGCGTTGCTTGGACAACAAGTATTGGTGGGGTAAAGCTATTTGCCTGCATCAGAACAGAGAGACTGTGGAGTTTCACATCCACAACTTGGTCAGCCATTTCCCGGCTGTTATCGAGGCGATTGAAATCGCGGGAAGTATCTCGGGACTTGACGAGGATGAGATGCAGAAGAAGAGGGTCATGCTCCTGAAGAAGTATGATTCTGGTTGTAATGATCCCAAGTTGTTTGAATGGATGTTTGGGAGGCAGTACTTAGTCACTCCTGATGTGTGTGGCCGGATTGAGAAGGCGGTGAGGGAGGATAGGTGGCATCTTGCAGAAGCGATCAAGGAAAAGAAGAAGGCGGGATTGATCTTGAAGCACGAGCAACGCATTGGCGACATGTTGCTCAAGAAGCTGACTGGAGCAGAGTTAGTTAATAAGAAGCTGCCTCCATTGTCTATCCTTGTAGGAGCTGAAGATTATCAGGTGAGGCGGCGATTAGGAGAGGGCCGAGGTCAGTACAAGGAGATCCAGTGGCTCGGGGAGAGCTTCGCGTTGAGACACTTCTTTCAGGATATCGAGCCGTTGGTTCCCGAGATATCTACACTTCTCTCCCTTGCCCATCCTAACATAGTACAATATCTGTGTGCGTTTTATGACGAGGAGAAGAAGGAATGCTCCATTGTAATGGAGCTAATGAACAAGGATCTTCAGTCTCATATGAAGGAGAGTACTAGTCTGAGGAGACGTGCTCTGTTCCCTCTTCCTGTGGTTGTTGATATGATGCTACAGGTTGCTAGAGGCATGGAGTATCTCCACGCGCACAAGATCTATGTCGGCGATTTGAACCCTTCCAACATCTTCCTGAAACCAAGGAAGGCAGCAGATGGCTATTTTAACATCAAAGTCTCAGGTTATGGTTTGAGATTGGTGACGAGCCAGCAACCCCGAAAATCGTCACCAGACCAAGATGCTACGGACCCTCATATATGGTATGCTCCAGAAGTCCTAGCACAGCTTGATCCGAAAAGCGGAAATACGCTCGAAAGTAGTAAGTACACGGAGAGAGGAGACGTTTACAGCTTTGCGATGCTGTGTTTCCAGCTCCTGACGGGGAAGCTTCCATTTGAAGACGGGCATCTTCAAGGAGATCAGATGGTAAAAAATATAACAACTGGAGAAAGGCCACTCTTCCCCTCCCTCACACCAAGATACCTCGTCAACCTGACAAAAAAGTGCTGGCATGCAGACCCCAGCTCTCGCCCGAGCTTCACTTCAATCTGCAGAATTCTCAGGTACATCAAGAAGTTCATTGCGCTGAACCCGGTTGATGATCAACCTATTCTACGGGCACCCTCAGCAGATTATTCTGATATAGAGGGAGCTTACTCGAGGAGGTATCCAACTGAGGCAAGTGCGAACCCAATTTCGGTTTCACAAATTCCGTTCCAGATGTTTGCTTATAGGCTATTGGAGAAAGAGAAGTGTTCGGTAGGCGTCAAGTTTAAGATTCCAGAACCGGCAAATGAAGCAGCTTCAAATGGTTGGGATGAGAACTTCTCGTTGCTTGATGATTCGGCTGTTCCAGCTAGTGATGCAAGGTCGTGTGGTTCCGACATAAAGGGGCCTTCGCGTGAGATGAAAACAGTTCATGGAGGGAGTCCGCCAAGGGAGGTGCCTGATGATTTGAGGTCCATCCGCTCAGAACCTGCGGCAAAGAAAATCTTGCTGATGAAGAAATCTTCAAATGTCAAGATCAGAAAGCTCTCAGGTACTTTCTTCTACCATAGGTAACGTCTATAATAATCCGTTCTTGAGAAAGGCTTATAAAGAAATTCATTTGTGACCATGATGCAGTTAAGCCGAAAGTCGTTTCACCTCCAAAATCATCGCCCTGGAGTCCAACAGGTCAGAGTTTGAAGATCTTCAGGGAGAGTCCGAACCACTTATCGAAGAGCGCTATGAGTCCGAGCAGGAGACGACCTGTTCAAGCACCATATCCTGAGAAGTCATGGATTTTCTAGTGTCGTTTACTCGGTTGTAGTGTCGATTTAGATGCAACTAGTGATTCTGCAGAATCGTGTGCGCAGTAGTTTCTCCTTCAGAGTAGCTCTTTGGTTTCCTTTCTTATCTTGTTTGATGATACTCCATATGAAGGCATGTTTTTGTAATGTCAACGGTAGATTTTCTGGAAAATCTTTGCTCATACAGAATCCGGCCAGAACCTTCCGAGTAAGTCGAGAGTGCGAAATTACTCGCTAAAGCCTTGGCCAGCACCAGATAAAATGCCAAAACTTTCATTTACAAAGTGTCTCCTTTAGTTCGCACACGGATTTACACACACTATTTCTAGTTACAACCTGTCCAATTTTATACAGTTCTATAAAGGGAACTGGTTTATGTGTTTGGGAACCTACTTCTTATAGGAATTTCCATATTCTATACAAAACCTTAAGGTGGTGATTGGTGGATCTCCCATCTTATAAACTAACTCATACTACTTGCAACTTTCAATATGGGTACTAACTAAAAAGTATGTCTGAAGGAGCTGCGAGGGAAGAATCAGATGTCGCCAATCTAGTTGACCGGAAGTACGTAAATGTCGCCGAATCTTTCTTCTATCAGATACATCCTTCGTTGAATGTTCTGGTCCATACCTAAACCGCCAGTGCTCTCTTCCTCTTACTTTGTCATTGACAAAGAGGTGAAAAAGAGGACGAGGCTGCTTCTAATTCTCGACTCAGATGACCTGGGCATCCAGTTTTTCAATACTTCCGACCAAATTGTTCACATCCCAAAGAAGCGGAAGAATGCTGGAGGAATCCAATCTGGTACATGAAATTCTTCAGAGAGACACTTCTGCACTTGTACAATCTGCAACACTTTTATGTAGCCACTTGAACTGGCAGCAACAACCATATCCGTGTCCTTTCTCCAGCAGACACTTGACACAAATAGGCCATTGTTGTCACCTGTTTCCTTACCGGATATGGGATCAATTGTCTCAAACTTGTGCGAAGAGATTGGCATAGGCACGGACCTGTAGTTACCATATACCATTTCGTTAACATAGAGAATTCCGGTTGTTCTCGACACCTTTACCCCAACACCAACACCAGCCGGGGCAGCGCACTGAGGAACACTTGTTTCAGTTGTTATGCAAAAGCTGATGAACCAGAGACTTCAACCAACCTCATTTGTCTCTGAACTGCATGTTACAGAACCATTAGCAACATACGATCCTACCAAGTTTCGAGGGGCAAAGAAATTGGATAGGTTACAACTGAAAAAAAAAACAGATGAAATTCCCTCGGAATAATTGTACCATAATAACAAACCCCTTCTCATTTGTATGACATTGGAGAGTTGAGCTACAAACCGTACTTGGCACACCGGTGCAACTCATTTTGTTTAGATCCCAAAGCTCATATGAATTGTCAGTTGATGCAATTACAAGAGTTTCAGGGTCCACGAACTTCACGTCCACAGCCTTCCCATGGCCTGCCTGCCAGTACACACCATGGGGTTCTAACATTTCATTTCGGAGATCATAGCAATAGGTTCTGTAATCCGCGGACCCAAAGGCTAACAAATGAGTGGAATAAGGAGAGAGCTGGACACAGTAGACATTGGCAATATTTCTGACGGTGCCTCAAGTATTTTTCAGCAAAATAGCTTGGGCCTGCAAGTTTATGGACAGTTTATATAGAAAGTTAATCCGAGACCAAACCTATAACTAATTACACGGGAGAAAATGGACATTACGAGGGTATATCATAGATCCAGCAATGATTTCAACCAGACCACGGTCAACTCATGAAAGCACAATCATCCAGAAAACAGGACGAGTGAAGTTAATAAGTCTAATGGGAGCGTAAAAGCAACAGCAAAAATTTAGACAACTACGTTAATATGACCCTTAATGATAATTTATTCTTCCTAAACAACCAAAAAAGGATAATGTGCAGATTAATCCAGGTTCGACCCAATGTAGGGGAACAGGGACACCGCGAAGATGAAGCTGCTGCTGCTCCTCCTCCTCATCGCTCTAGTGATCACCTGACCGCCATTATATGTTGGTGTCTGGTGAGGAGTGAGGCCGTGGGAAGAGGAGGAAGGGAAGGGAAGACGAGGAATGGGCGTCTTGTTTATTAGGCAACAAGTGATCCTCGTCACTTATTAGATTGAGCCGTTGTGGTCTTTGTCGGATGGAATAAAGCATAACTGGAGTGGCTACTTGGACAGTAGTTTTGGACCCTTTTCGTTTGTGGGCCCAGAAATATGGGCTTTCTCTTGTTTTGGGCTTACTACAGCTCCTCGAAAATGCCAGCTTTGCCTGAATCCTTTTTCGTTTTTTGACATTCTACTATTATTGTTACATTCAACTCGCATTTTTTTTTTTGGTAGAAACATTCAACTCGCATTTGAAAACTATTGATTGACTCTAAATTTTGGTTTTCCGTTTTTTCAGAATAGAATTTTGGTTTCCCGTAATAATCTTTTCAATTTATTTAATCAGAAAAAATATTTTAATAGCCAGATAAATGGCTGAATGGAAAAAATACCATCAAACATGGAGGATATAATGGGTAAATGTCACTAAAGTAGGAGTAGACCATGGCATCCACATGTATTAATTCATAGTACTGATTTGTTTGTCTTGTTGGAATAAGACATTATTATCTTTGTTTGATGGGTTATTATGACATTTGTTATCTTGTTATAACAACAGAAAACTCACTTTTGTTATGTCTATAGGCTAAACTCGCAACTTCATCTCTGTTCTGTAGATTTCCTTTCAACAAACTACTTTAGGTTTGAATTCCTAACAAACTTGCGTAAACAGTCCAACAAGATTGTTCTGCAGACGTTGTATTCGGCCAATTGAAAGACACAGGCTTCCCGATCGGTTTTAAAAGCATTGGTCATGAAGCTTAGACACAACAACAGCCTTCCGAGTTGAAACAAACAGTTTTTTGCAGACAATCCTGTAACAAGCCAATGCACTTATCAATACGAGGACTAGTGCATTTACATGCAAGTCGTCATGGAACACATAAATGTAGATCAGTAGATGGCGCAAAGTTTATATCTGATTGTCATTCTTCTTTGGGAAAGAGTTCCGAAGGACTTGGATATAGTCCAAACAATATCGCAAGCTCCGGTAGGTAGTGAAAGTCCGTCAATAGTTTGCCCAAGTTCAGATAAGGGGTACGATTGGGAGCATCTGAAGCGCGGAAGATGAGAGTTGTGGAAAGTTTCAGCGACTCGCTGAATTTATCTGCAGAATCAAGAATAAATGGAACTTCAGTTTTCATATTCTTTACACAGTGCTCCAGAATATTCATGAAGAAGAACACAAGGAGTCTACCTAGATCGATGATTCCTTTTCCTCTCGTATAGATGAAACAGCATATGTTTTTTCTGCGTCACTTGCCTTTCTAAGAGCTTGCCTCAACTGAACAGTCCGGAACAAATGCAACTTAAATTTCAAGAGGAAATGCTCCAAAGAAGTCACGAAGAAGAACACAAGTACTATACCTCGATCAATGATTCCTTTTCCTCTCGTACATCTGCGACGACGTCTGGTTTATCTGCATCACTTGCCTTTCTAAGAGCTTGCCTCAGCCCCAATACAATGAACAAATTTGTCAATGTGAGAAGTGATTCAGCCCCACCATGTAACAAGTCAATGTTTGCCAAGGAAGTTCCATACTCCATCTTCGCTATCATAAGATTCATATGCAAATACATTCACCAGCATCAAAAAGAGAATCAGGAAATTCAGACAAACAATATATTGATACTCCAAAAGGAAAATGTGGCCATCCAAAAGGACTTACCATAAATCCCTTCTGGGACTGCTCCGGCGGGCATCCATGGCAATAAAAGCTAAGTTAGTATCATACCTCAAGGAATAACCTATCAGCAAGGAAGTGCACATGATACACAGATATAAAATGATAAGGGAATCCTATGTTACATGAGGATTCTCGTGAAGTTAATCGTTGCCTTCTCATATAACATCTCAAAACATCAAGACCTGACAATAAATTTCCTCCATTCTTAAAAACAAATTTCCTCCATTCTTTTTAAAACTCCAATTACCAACGAAGCAAGGTATCTCCAAATTGGCAGGTCAGGTGAAGTTTGTCTGGACTCTGGAGAAACCATCGAATCATGAAACTAACCGAGACATTAGCTCGCTATTGACTCGCAAATCCTGCTCCCCTAGAACGGAGTATAGTTGACCCAGTCTGCAAATTAACTCCATTGTATAGTCCTAGCTAATGAATCAACACACCTTTCTAGCCCCTACAAGAAGCTCAATTCATCGAATTTAATTTCACGAACCACAGTCAAGGGAGAAATAGATGTAACCCAGGTTCAGTTACTTGTAACATCAGAAATCATAGAATTATCATGGTTTTCGCTATGTCACCGATGGCCAATAGCTAACACTACTCTTTTTCAGACAAAGAAAGAAAAAAAAATCCAAAAGAAAAAGCAAAAAATAGAGTGTAGAGAAGGGAAAGGAGAGGAGAAAGAAAGGTGTACAAACTGGTGGCCCCAACGAAGACGAGGAGGAAGTAGAAGCCGAAGAGGGTGAGCTTAGGGGAGGTGTTGGACTTGGTGAGGAAGTACAGAAACCCAATGTAGGGGAACAGGGACACCGCGAACAGCAACGAGGTAACGCTCTGGGAGTCGATGCAGGGTTGGTCCACTGGGAGCAACCCCACCTGGCATACGCTGCTCCTCCTCCCACCTACCGCGATCATCCGTCCGCTGCTGACAGTTATAGCTACGGCCCGAGAAGGAGCGAGCCCATAGGAGGAGGAGGAGGAGGGGAGATGAATGGGCGCCGTGTTTAGGCCATTACTGAGACAACTAATCCTCATGGCTGGCTTCCTTTCTTCCTTTGGAGGAAGTAATAGCCGTTGGTTGTGGCCTGTGGATGGTTATAATTGGAGAGGCTAGTTTATGGGCCCACAAGTATGTTTCTAAACTCTTATTTTGTTTATTTACACGCCTAGTAAAAGTATCTTTTAAACATAGAAAAATATGATTCGGAACATATGTTCTAGTCTTTTATGTTATTAGTTATATGAAAGTTCATTGCTAAATGCTCCAATATTTTTTTCAACGATGATTATTAATTAACATATATATATATTCACAGTGGTCTTTGTAACATGGAATATCATATAGATCTATATTATGGACTTGATTGGTGAGAAAAATTTAGCAAGTAATCGGCTTGACTGGTTAGGAAAATTTCTCCACGTAAAAAGCTCATAAGCATACTCATTTTCCAGTTGGGGTCGATTTTGATGTGCAATGTCTGGCAAGTTGTTACTTGAGAAAGTAGACACTAAGAAGCAGAGCACAAATCATAATAACAAACAAATCAACATCCAGTTTGAAGATAGATAGATACATAGAGATGTCAATCTTTCATAACAAAATAAATAAATAAATACTAGTGTCTGTTGACATGCCCTAATATAAGAAGCCAACCCCCTAGCACACTAGGGCGTGTTTGCCTTTCTGCGGCTGGCCGGGGGCATCCTCCTTCCTCTTTCTACTAGCATGACTCCTGGCAAGTATCATAGGCATAAACTTGGTGAAGCCACCACGTCCAGCAAAAACCCTAAACCCTCCTATACTCCTCTTCCTCCTCCTCCTCCTCCTCCTTACCTTCAAGGGTGGAAAATGATATGACTCGCTCAGAACGCCAACCAGCTCCACAATTCCCTTGTGGTGGTTATCCCACATGAACTCACCTGGAGATTTCAACTTGCTGCTTCTCTCCCACATCTTGCTGGTTGGTTGGTTCACAACAGCTGACAATCAAAGCAGCAACCCCGACCAATCAACAAAAACATACCCACAAAACACACACAAGCAAAACAAGTCATAAACCTGGTGATAACTTATATCCGCACATAATTTGTTGTTTAAACCCGGTGATAACTATTTCGAAAACAAGTCATAAACCCTAATTTTATAAGATGTTCAATTTAACTCGAGCATCATCAAATAGAGTATATACAGAGTAGCAGAATAGACGAGAAGACGTTAGAGCTAAAGGGTGGCGGCCAGGGAGATAGAGGAAGTAACTTCAAAGTCCTGTCTCGTCCTCCTCTATTTGGTGGTTGTGGAGAAAAAAAGGTTAAATAGAGGTTATTGATTCTCAAAGGCGGCTGTGGGCTTCTATGTCCAATCCTGGGCCTTAAGGATTGATCGGAAACTGTCTTCAATCTTCTTTTAAAAAAATTGAATAAGCAGAAAATTTCTGTCGGTTAAAAACTCTTACTAAATCACAATTCACAAGGTGTTTACGTCCACAATAAAGAAAATTCACATATTAAGAGTGTATACATCGGTCCAAAGTTTCTAAACCACAAAGTGGTTATGTCTAATTTCATAAATTATATGGTATTAAAATATAATTTTACTGAGTTGTAAACATTGTGTTCAACCATAATTGGTGGATGGCTTCCAAATTATATCATATTTAAATATTCAGTTAACTAAAATCAAGTAGAAAAAAATTTTGTTTATCAAATTGTAGCACTACTCTATTTTTTAAATTCAAATTCACAACCATTTGTAAACTATAGCAACTCCATGCAAATTATTAGAATGAAAAAATATGATACGGTTGATAAAACGCATAAGTTATTTTATGTATCCATGTGTTGTAATTTTAACTATGTATAGGATAGAATTTTTGGACCCACCTCGATTTCGATGTTATTTTCCTTCCCTAAATTAGTTTTTGACTAATATTAACTTTGTTTAATTGTTATTATATCGCTAATTTTGTCCAAATTAATTTTCTGGTTCTCACTCTCTTTTCTCATAAATAAGTTTATTCTCAAACAGGATATGAGAAATGAATGTTTCTCACAACCTTCTTCGGCTGGTGTCCATCTCTGGCTGATATTCCGATGAGTCGGTAATTTGGAATGGAAGAGCTAAATCAATGGCCAAAGAAGGAGTTGCAGAACAAGAAAATACTTTGTGAACCCTTACCATCCATTCCTTTTTTTTTCTGACAAACAACTGTACCTGACAAGGATAAGGGCAGAAGTCTCTTTGATTCTCATTGAAACTTCTTTAAGACCCTTCCCTAAATCACCCTGCAAGATGAGTGTTAGTTAATCGATTTAGTAAATAGTCCACAAAAATCTACATTGGTTTTCTTTCAATTTTCTGTTTGGAGGTTTCACCTTCAAGCTCCTGCTGAAGCACCTCCATAGGACGACGACTTCAACGCGCTTCGACTACCAGACTGTCAAGAAATGTTCTTTCTTCATGTACAAGAATCTGATGCATCTCGAAATTTTCTGCAGCTTCTTTCTACTGATCCATCAGGCTATAAATTATCCCCTGCACCAAACACTCAATTGGTTATTCTAACTCCACATTTCACCGTCTTCGGTGCATATGAGCTAACTATTACTCTAAGAAATCTACTCATGCCAAGTGAAACACAACAGGGGAGCTTAACAAATTCATTATTTTATCAACTTGGAGGTGGAATTGACCGTGCCATGTGCTATTTTGTTCTACTGGGATGATGTATACTGCTGCTAAGTTGTCACCTGAGAAAGCAGACACCAACTATTATACAGCAACAGCATAGCAGAAAACATAACAACAACCAAGTCAACATCCACTTTGAATATAGATAGATAAATAGATAATAATCCAGTTGGTTTTATCATCTTGCTGAGCTTGTTTTGTTGGCTAAAAGTGCCCATGCAAAGGCACGAAACAGTCAATCCGAAGAGGAAAAAAAAAACCCACGGAACCCGACGAGCATTTGCTAGTACTCCAAAATAGCCACACACACAAAGTTATATATATGCTAATACATCAGCTAATACATATGGTAACAGATTAGCTAATTTAGTTTTGAATTACAATATTAGTAAAATTATCTCAATAAATATTTAATTTTTGCATAAACAGATAACCAGCCAATTCGACAACTTTTGAGGACTCCCAAAATAACTTGCGAAAATTTCATTCATGTATTTCGGAGAAAAATATAACGTCAACGTTATTATAGTAAGACTTTCAATTTTTAAGTCACTCGTGAGACAACAATATTCTGAAACATAATAAACTAATAAAACATACCCCATTACCCACTAGGCTCAGTCCATCCACATAGACCCGATAATATCAGATTTTTTTTTTCATTTTGGTGTTACTATTTATGATAATTTATTAAATTGGTATCTAAAAAGATATTATAGAAATAGTATCCAGGAAGGATATTCGGATTTTTTTTAGTGATTTGGAGAAAGACACGGAAAAATTACCTGTGACTACCAAATCACGAAAAAAAAATGTGGAGCCAAGACACCAAAAAAAACTCTTGTCTTGGCAAAACATAAGAATTTTTTTCGTGTTTTGGTCCAAAATACGAATTTTTTTTCATAACTTGGTTATATAGGACTTCCCATTTAAAAAATCTCCAGATAATTTTATTATGATCTTAATTTATGTGTTAGTTTGTATAATTAATTATGAATTATTTAACTATTATTATAAATTTATTATTTGATAGTTTATCAACTATTAGTGATAATTTTTTACTTTCAAACTCGAAAATTGATGAAGTCATTATTAAAAGTTGGTATTTTGTTGCATGCCTAAAAAATGACATGTTTTACCCTAAACCGATTTGCAAAATAGACATAGTTGAATAGGTGGTTAAATTTTCATGGTCGAACTACTGGTTAAATTATTAATGGTCAAACCATTGGCCAAAATGACATAGTTGAACTGATGATCGAATCGTATTGGTTAGATCACCAGTTGAACCAAAGATCAAACTAGTAATTTAACTAACTTCGTCGAGGTGGTTAGAATTCTAAGCAAAATGGTTGAGATGATGATCAAATTAGTGGTATAACTATCTTGTTTTGAACTAGTGGTAATAGTACAAAAAATTAGTAATGTTAACCTTTTGTTAATTTTTAATTTTTATATTATCTAAACAAATTTTTAATATTTTTTTTGTAACTAGCGCAAAAAAAGTGACATTAAATTTTAAATTATTCTTGTAACATAAAGTACCTAATGTTTATAACAAAAAAATATAATTATGTGTCATTATTTTTTCTTCAGAGCTTTCTCCTTCTGCGCGTCTTCCTTGAATAACTTGTCATTTTTTGTGGCACTTCCATATGTAGTGTAGCCACCTCTTTAGATAGACCCTGTGGCTGAATGCAAACTGGACGCGCTTCTTCTTGTGACTCATCATCCTAATCCATGCATTAAATACGTAAGTTTAATTGTGATGAAATAATTAAAATGAAAGAATCGTATCTTTGGGATCCCACTCCAACTGTATCAACTGGTAGTTCTGCGATAGTTGTGAATCACTAAGATATTTATGATATGGATACTGCCAGATCGACTGCAAGAAGGAGAACGACATAAAATTTGTCTACGATTGCAATGAGGGTGTGTTGTGCTCTTGATGGAATAATGGCATGCTGGATAAATGTTCACTATAGAGCAACCCGGTACTAAGGAAAAAAATTTACTTATGAAGAGTAAAAATACTAAACTAAGAGGGTGGAGGAGGAAGAGGGAGGCTGTGGGAGGAGGAGGAGGAAGGGAAGGGGAGATGAGGAAAGGGCGCATTGTTTAGTAGACAACAAGTGATCCTCATCACTTTTAGATTGAGAGCCGTTGTGGCCTTTGTCGGATGGTATAAACTAACTGGAGTGGCTACTTGGGCCCTTTTCGTTTGTGGGCCCAGAAATATGGGCTTTCTCTAGTTTTGGGCTTACTACAGCTCCTCGAAAATGCCAATTTTTGCCTGAATCCGTTTTCTTTTTTTGACATTCTACTATTATTGTTTACATTCAACTCGCATTTGGAAACTATGGTTGATTCTAAATTTTGGCTTTCCTTTTTTTATAAATATAATTTTGGTTTCCCTCGTCATAATCTTTTCGATTTATTTAATCAAGAAACAAATATTTTAATAGCCAAATAAATGACTAATGGAAAAATACCATCAAACATGGAGGAGATAATGAATAAATGTCACTAAAGTAGGAGGAGACCATGGCATCCACATGTTTTAATTTATTTTTTTGGGTGTGAATACACATGTTTTAATTCAAAGTAACTATTTGTTTGTCTTGTTGGAATAAGACATTATTATCTTTGTTTGGTGGGTATTATGACATTTGTTATCTTGTTATAACAACAGAAAACTCACTTTTTTATGTCTATAGGCTAAACTCGCAACTTCATATCTGTTTTGTAGATTTCCTTTCAACAAACTACTTTAGGTTTGAGGTCTTAACAAACTTGCGTAAACAGTCCAACAAGATTGTTCTGCAGACGTTGCATATGGCCAATTGAAAGAAACAGGCTTCCCGATCGGATTTAAAAACATTGATCATGAAGCTTAGACACAACAACAACCTTCCGAGTTGAAACAAAGAGTTGTTTGCAGACAATCCTGTAACAAGCTAATGCACTTACCAATACGAGGACTAGTGCATTTACATGCAAGTCGTCGTGGAACACATAAATGTAGATCAGTAAATGGCGCAAGGTTTATATCTGATTGTCATTCTTCTTTGGGAAAGAGATCCGAAGGACTTGGATGCTAGTCCAAACAATATCGCAAGCTCCGGTAGGTAGTGAAAGTGCATCGCAAGTTTGCCCAAGTTCAGATAAGGGTCACGATTGGAAGCATCTGAAGCGCGGAAGATGAGAATTGTGCAAAGTTTCAGCGACTCGCTGAATCCATCTGCATAATCAAGAATAAATGGAACTACAATTTTCAAATTCTTGAGGAAGTGCTCCAGAATATTCATGATTAGAACACAAGGAGTCTACCTCGATCGATGATTCATTTTCCTCTCGTATAGATGAAACGGCATATGTTTTTTTCTGCATCACTTGCCTTTCTAAGAGCTTGCCTCAACTGAACAGTCCGGAACAAATGCAACTTAAATTTCAAGAGCAAATGCTCCAAAAGAAGAACACGAGTACTCTACCTCGATCGATGATTCCTTTTCCTCTCGTACAGCTGCGACAACATCTGGTTTATCTGCATCACTTGCCTTTCTAAGAGCTTGCCTCAGCCCCAGTACAATGAACAAATTTGTCAATGTGAGAAGTGATTCAGCCCCACCATGTAACAAGTCAATGTTTGCCAAGGAAGTTCCATACTCCATCTTTGCTATCATAAGATTCATATGCGAATACATTAACCAGCATCATAAAAGAGAAGCAGGAAATTCAGACAAACAATATATTGATACTCCAAAAGGAAAATATGGCCATCCAAAAGGACTTACCATAAATCCCTTCTGGGACTGCTCCGGCAGGCATCCATGGCAATAAAAGCTAAGTTAGTATCATACCTCAAGAAATAATCTATCAGCAAGGAACTGCACATGATACACAGATATAAAATGATAAAGGAATCCTATGGTACATGAGGACTCTAGTGAAGTTAATCGTGTCCTTCTCATATAACATCTCAAAACATCAAGACCTGACAACAAATTTCCTCCATTCTTTTAAAAAAAAGAGGAAATTTGTTGTCAGGTCTTGATGTTTTTGAGATGTTATTTAAGAAGGCTTAGCTCGTTAAAACTCCAATTACCAACGAAGCAAGTTATCTCCAAATTGGCAGGTCAGGTGAAGTTTGTCTGGACTCTGGAGAAACCATTGAATCATGAAACTAACCGAGACATTCGCTCGCTATTGGCTCGCAATTCCTGGTCCCCTAGAATGGAGTATAGTTGACCCAGTCTGCAAATTAATTCCATTGTCTAGTCCTAGCAAATGAATCAACAGACCTTTCTAGGCCCTACAAGAAGCTCAGTTCATCGAATTAGGTTCACGAACCATAGTCAAGGGAGAAATAGATGTAACCCAGGTTCAGTTTCTTGTAACATCAGAAAAACATAGAATTGTCATGGTTTCGCTATGTCAGCGATGGACAATAGCTAACACTACTCTTTTTTCAGACAAAGAAAGAAAAAAAAAATCCAAAAGAAAAAGCAAAAAACAGAGTGTAGAGAAGGGAAAAGAGAGGAGAATGAAAGGTGTACAAACTGGTGGCCCCAACGAAGACGAGGAGGAAGTAGAAGCCGAAGAGGGTGAGCTTAGGGGCAGTGTTGGACTTGGTGAGGAAGTACAGAAACCCAATGTAGGGGAACAAGGACACCGCGAACAGCAACGAGGTAACGCTCTGGGAGTCGACGCAGGGGTGGTCCACTGGGAGCAACCCCACCTGGCATACGCTGCTCCTCCTCCCACCTACCGCGATCACCCGTCCGCTGCTAACCGTTATAGCTGCGGTGCGAGGAGGAGGAACGAGCCCATAGGAGGAGGGGAGATGAATGGGCGCAGTGTTTAGGCCATTATTGAGACAAGGAATCCTCATGGCTGGCTTCGTTCCTTGCTTGGAGGAAGGATTTTGGTTTGGGGTGGTGGGATGGATTAGCCGTTGGTTGTGGCCTGTGGATGAGTATAAGTTTGGAGGGGCTAATTTATGGGCTCAGAAGTTTGGGGGCTTGTATAGTTTTGGGCTTCCTACAATGCCTCAAAATTGAAATTTTATTATTCATCATAGTTTTAAAAAATGCGGTCCAACCGGTCGAATCCAATTCTGGGTCATTTTTATCTTAAAAAATGCAATATGGTTCGATCGTCAATTTTCAGTCAAACGGACTGAATCAACAAAAAATGGACAGTTTGACCGGAAATTTGTGCATATATATTACTTTTTTTACTCTAAATATCTTATTTACCTATATATTTATATATATTTTAGAAAATTATACTAAAATATGAAAGAAAAAAATATCTGGTCCGACTGACCAGATAACTGATCAGACCGCTTGACCCAAGGTCGGACCAGAATCCGGGTCGACCTCCGGGTCGTTTTTAAGAACTATGTTATTCATGCTCCAACATAAGAATAACTCTTGCACACTTAAAAAATAAAATAAATTAAAATTCTTGCACACAAGTAATCTCAACTTTCATATAAACTTTCATTAGTTATCTGGTTTTATTTTGTATCATCTCGTTTCATAGACTCTGTTTCTAAAATCGTATTTTTCTATTAACACGTCTAAGACGAATATCTTTTGACATAAGAATATATGATTGGAATTGTAAGACAAAACCAAGGAAACCTAAAGCAATCACTTGAATATGTCAAGGTCATAGACGATAAAAAGGATGGATGATTTAATGGTTGGAACTGTAAGTTGCACTCACCCATTATTGACAATCAAATAGATAAACAGACGATTCGATTACTGTGCTAATATCACTATAAATAAAAATTTATATACAATAGCATTTCCAATATAATTAACTTTTTAAAAAATTTTGAATATTTATGTATGCCACGAGATTGTCGTATGGCCCATTATAAGAGATTCGAGTGCAATTGAATTTTGCCGATACATGTGGAGTCCATCCAATCAAATGCACGACAGCTCATAAATAAAAATCGGTATCAAAAACATGAAATCTTACTATAATGCCCACGTAATTTAATCTTTTTATAAAATTTCTTGAATTATTGATTAAATTAATAAAACGAACCAATTATAAGACCCTATTGTCTTGTTAAGCCGATACCAGATGCATAGTCGAATGAATAACACTATAATACTATAACTTCAGCTCAAGTTTTTTCTTGATCTCTGCTAACAATACCGAATACTTTCAAATCTATTTTTATAAACAAATAACCTCCTAATAATATCATATGCTTATAAAATTTAAATTTGAAATACTTCTGAGTGTGTTGTAATTTCTTACGAAAGTTGAATAACATTATCTACCAAGAGTTGTGGAGTTTTAGGGATCGGTAAGTAGTTTAGTATAGTATCAAATCAGTAACTTGATCATGAGAATTGACTGCTCCTAGTATTTAAATCTGGCATCAAAATATTATTAAACAACTTTCCAATAGTCACCCTCACAAATCATTACTTAATTTGTTGAAAAAAATATATAAACCTTCAACTATAACTTAAAGACAAAAGTTGATTAATCATAACAGTCAAAAGAAATTGGCAGAGCTCATATACAGGATTTTGAAATATTTTTTCCGAACATAAAACTTTTTTTAATTAAAAGTTAGCGTTTTATTTAAATATAGAGATCTTACAAAATCAAGTTCTTAAGATCAGTAGTATAATTAATAGTCTAGCTTCTGAATAACCTCAAATAAGAGCCACCCTCACACACACACAGTAGACAACTACTTTAAAAATGTCTCATTGCATCAATGAGCTCTGTCGGACTTTGCCATTCAAATATTTTCTTATTGAAGAGCGGACTTTGCCATTCAAATATTTTCTTATTGAAGAGCGGACTTTGCCATTCAAATATTTTCTTATTGAATGCCAGGGAGAAAATTTTGCTTTATGTCAGTGTATGATAGATACATGATTTACAGACTATCCTCTTTCCTTGGAAACAGCCTACCCTAGGTTTCCTAAAATTTGCCGAAGGCTCCAATGTTGTAGTTAAATCCAGACGGATTTGGTTTTTATGTTTCAGAATCTAGCTGTCTACCTCTGTACTCCATTTGCTAATCTGTTGATGAGTTTTTACCAAAAGTTTCAGGGTATCGCATAAAATAAGTTATCTGCGTTATTTGTCAATGTTGATATTTTTCCTTAGTTGTTTTAAGTTCTTTTTAGTTTTACTTATCAATATATTTGGTGTAACAATAAAAGTTGGCATGAGCAAGGTTCAGACACTTCTTTTTACTCTTTTACTCTCTGGCAATCATTTGAGTTCTCTCTTCTTTTATAGCTTATATGCTTTTTTGTCATCTCCCTTTTGCCCTACCCTCCTTGCTTGCTCTAGACCGGAGACCATTTCCGGTGCTAATCCATTCTTTGTGAATGACTGGTCAGATATGCTTATATTGTGTTGAGAAGATTCTTACCAGAGGAGAAGGTTAAATCCATGAAGGGTATGAGTCTAACAGTAGATTGGAAAGGTGCAGTTTTTGATGTGGCACCTGCTGATCTGGACACTCTTCTACTGGTAATACTCTTGTTTGTATTGATTTGGTTAAAAGTGACCCAACTCTTATTATTTTATACATTGACATATTAAACAAACAATTAGGACAACAAATACATAATATTATTAACAACAAAATAGTTATAATAAAAACAATTATCTTCATTCGTTCTTAATTGAATATTTTTCTTTTATAATTTTAATCACTCCTTATACAATCTATTGATAATAATTAAAATATGATTTTATAAGATGATTAAAATTTTTGTTTTATATTTTGTTGTCAAGTAAAATGGTTATTATTGATGTAAATTACAAAATAATATAAAATATATTAATCTTTTATACATTGAACTATTAAATAATCAATTAGGACAATGTATACTCAACATTAGTAACAATAAAATAATTATAATAAAGATAATTGTCTTCATTTGTTATTACTAGAATACCTTTTCTTTTACAATTTTTATTACTCCTTAAACAATTTACTAATAATAATTGAAATATTGTTATATCTTTGCTAGAAATTTGAATAATTCTTTGCCATGTTTGAACTCAACCTCCACAAGATGATTGAGCCTTTTTGAATCATACACAAGATCATGAGACAAAATATAAACTCAATCATCAACGAGAATTCTACCATAGGTTTTCAATCTATTATAAAAACAAACCCGAATAACTTGTGGTAACAAGTGCACATATAGTGAAGTTCGCTCCTCTTGCTCCAATAATATTGACCCAACTTGCAGAATATGATAAAATATATTATTATGTGATACATTGAGATATTAAACAAACAATTAGGACAACAAATACATAATATTATTAACAACAAAATAATTATAATAAAAATAAATTGTCTTCTTCGTTCTTAATAGAATGTTTTTCCTTTATAATTTTTATCACTCCTTATACAATCTATTGATAATAATTGAAATATGATTTTATAAGATGATTAAAATTTTTGTTTTATATTTTGTTGTCAAGTAAAATGGTTATTATTGATGCAAATTGTAGAATAATATGAAATATATTAATCTTTTATACATTGAACTATTAGGATCTTATGGTTATTTTTATCACTTGGGATGATTTATAAATCTAGACATAAACCTAAAATTTTGACTAATCGAATGAAACTCATAGTCTATCCCATAATTTTCTAAGCGACCGCGGCTGATTTTGTCGCCTCTGTACATGTGGAATTTTTTATTTTTGTCCCAACACCCTATATTTCCACATGAAATATATGTTTTCCAATTTGATCCTTGAAAATTTAATATTGTTAAACATTTTTTTGCATTTTTTTGTTATGTTCTGAATGTTATATTGAAGACCAGATTATTCGATCAAAATAGATATTTGTGTAATGTCAACAAAACAATGTGTTTTTCTATAATATTAAAATGGTTACAAGAACAATATGCATAGAAATCATTAAAAAATACTCCATAAAAATCAGTGTTCACTATCGTTAAAACGACAATAGAGGTCAAATTTTGACTTATCCTGAAAAAAACACAAAATTTAAAAATTACAAACTTTCTATCTACAAAACTTAATAAATCGAAAAATGTTACATTGGGTATCAAGTCATTGCGACAAAACAGTTAGGGTAGTGCTATCACGTGCGGCTAGAACAAGCATGCCCACACGATGATAAAATTCATATCTAAAAAATTGATTTCATACAATCTCTTAGTCTAAGTGGCTCAGGCATAACAAATGAAGCTAGTCCACCACGATTCTAGATACCGGTATGCTCAATTTATGCTTTATCTTTATTGCTTTCGAGGTTAGATCAGAAACGCATTGTAAAAAATTTAGCATACATTAGCTAGAGATGTCATTAGCCACCCCAAATTTTTTTCAACTTTTTATCATTTGTTTTCATGCATTAAAGAAATGGTTAGTTGCCTGAATTTTGATTTCGTCACTATTTTGTATTGATACTACCATTATCTAAACTTCATTAGCCATCTAATAAAGATTTGAATCAAAACATGCAAAACAATCAACACTTGCGTTTTGCAAAAAATTCTTCACGAATTTGATACTAGATGTTTATACATGTCTTGTGCGTTTCTCACTTGCTGGTCATATAATGGATCCACTTGCATAAACTCTTTTGAAAGTTCCCCATGCAAGAAAAGTCAAAAATACGTTTCTCCAAGCAAAGTTATGGGCTTGAGTGGTGAGGAAAATTGTAATGAAGAGAAAGAAACCACCCGAATCTGCGTCTACAGGTAGCGTGTTCAAGAATGTTTTCCTTCTTTTTGAAGCGTAATAATGGTACGATGGATTTTTTTTGAAGGATAAATGGTAAGACGGATTTCGAGATCAAAGTAGGATCTACAATTGATTGACAAATATTGTGTTTGTCGATTTTTTTTCTAAAATACTTAGAGTTTATTTTATTGGTTAATTTAGATTCGAATTTTATCAAATCTTAAAAAATATTTCTCACAATAAATATTAACCATCTTTTCTTAATCAAATCCTTCTTTCACTCTCTAAAGAAAAAAGCTGTGAAAGCTGTGCATGATATTATTATGTTGTGACTGAAATTCAAGAAATTAAACTAGTTTGATCAAAATTCTCTTTAATTTATATGCATCAATTAAAATAGAATATATTAATATATTAACCATAGACGTTGATATCTTGAAATAAACTAGTTTTTAATTAGGTGTATCATAGGCTTCAAAGGTAGTTCGGATTGATTACATTTGATGTTGAATTAGCTCTATACAAATTAATTCAGATAATTAACTACTCTTATCAATCAATTGGACTGTAACTTTTATATATGTTTAATTATAATTAACACTAACATATCAAGTGACTTTAAATACCCTCTAATTTTTCTGTAAAATAAATCAAACTTTTTTTCTAAAAATAAATTTTTACACCATGATATTGTTGTTTTAGGTCATATGTATGTTGGCTTATAAGTATCAAACTTAAATTAATCATTTTTAATCTAACAAACTATTTATATAAAATGCATTTAGATTCTAGACACCACAGTCTAATTGAGTTGACTATCTATCCAACTATTCTATGAATTTAGAAATTGACGACTCGCTCTAGCCTATAAATCACATTAGAGCTAGATAAAAATATTTAAATTGCTTATCCATGACCGAGGAATATGAGCTTTCTAGTTATGATCGTCACGAATTGAATTATAATCAAATTGCTTTAAGTCGTTTACCAATATCAATAATTGACGATTATATAATTAGAACTATTTTGAATTTACTTGAAAAATAAAAAATAAACTTATTTTAATTCAAAAACAATCCGTTTTGAATTACTTTGAATTACTTTTACCTCTTATTATAGTGTGTGCTTCTGGTGGAGGAGCACGTATGCAAGAAGGAAGTTTGAGCTTAATGCAAATGGCTAAAATATCTTCTGCTTTATCTAAGTATAGGGATCAGAAAAAAAAATCAAATCAAAAGTTATTTTATATGTCGATTCTTACAACTCCCACTACACAAATATTTAATATTGTTGTATTAATATATGAAACACTTCGTTATTTTTTTGTTAAACTAAAATAACCTTTTTAATAGTTGATCTAAGTATTTGTAGATAGAAAAAGTTTAAATTATTACCAATTACTCTCATACAGTTTTTATACCAAAGGCCATTCCTATGTTCCACTTTTTCTTTGGCAGGAATGTAGTCAAGGCGCAAAATAAATACGAAAAGTAAATACAAATACAACGGTCATAACAACATGCTCATAATCCAACCTCCTAAATAAAGAAACAGGTAACCCCTCGTCATGAAGGTTAACTATCCCCCAATTTTCCTAGGTTATAATTACTGAACTCAGTAATTTTTTAGCTAAAAAATTCGATGGAAAAAATTCGTAACAAAAAAGTAACTAGGCACAGTCAGAGTAACTCATCAATGCTCATACAAGTATTCCAGGGGAGGCTAGAGTTACTCGTCTTTATTGTTGATACTGCTAAATCTGATATCCGTAACTCATCAGTAACAATCTGAGAGAGACTAACTCCTTTGCAAATTATTTAGATATACCTCAAAACCAAAAATTAAGGTAGATCAAAAGTAACAAGATCATATAAAAGAATGCTAAACAAGTTTTTTTTTTTTAATACCCAGGTATCCGGTCCAGCCCATTATGGACTTACAACGGGGCCGACTATTCCTGTTCGAGGCGGGTCCCGGGGTTAAAGTTTTAAACCTCTCCTAACGCCGTTGCGGGGGATCGAACCTTGGTTCGCCCTTCCAAGTGCAGTCTCTGGCACTACTGCACCAACTGCGCGTTGTCGGCCCCGTAAACAAGCTTCTAATGCATTCACCACGTGGTTGTCGTCCTCGATAACAATCTCCAAATCTCTCGAGTTATCTTGATTCAATTGGAGCAACTCCTAGTACCTTTGTGGGCTCTCCCAGTAGAGAATCTTTTTTTTTTCTTCATAAAAGCTTCACTCCATGTAATTTGATCAACGCATGTATTGTTTTGCGCGATTTCAGGGATGGAGTGTTGCACTGTTGAGTTGATTTTAGTTTTTTTTCCCGATTAGAGTATATTCATAGTAAGATTTACAACATAAAATTTTATCGTGAGTTAGGATCGTCGGATTAAATTTAAACTACTATAGGGAAGACAAAAACACTTTGATTTTCTTGTAGTATTCCATACCTTTGCTTAGTGTATCAATGTAATTGTCTTTCTCGGACAATCTCAATGTTAAATAACATTAGACTCTTCGATATCAGTCAACTTCTTTTATTATTAATAGGTTGTATTGTAAAGTCAACATACCTTTTATTTCACATCACAACTAAAATTAATTTTTATTGAGCACCCTCAAATTAATACAAGACGTGGAGACGTAGGTTCAATTTGTAGTCTGTGTATAATAATTTACCTATACAAAAATAAATCCAACCTTGTATTTCCTTGTCTAGATGATTATTGCAACATGATATAGTTTTCTTTCTTATTAAACAAACTATTTTACTTTTCGTAAATACGCATTACTGCCAAGCCCTTTGATTTTGGTACCATTTATACCAAATAATTTTCCCATCTAAAGCATGAGCTAGATATTCTGCTCTACGGGTTTTGCTAGTTTTTATTTGATTGTAGCTTTAAGATTCAAACACAACGTGCTCCCTAAATCACAAACTACTTCTATAGTGCCAAATGAGAAAGAATTGTTAACAATGGGATTGAGAAATAACCCGTCCTCTACTGTTGTAGTCATTTCTAGATATACTAGCTTGGATACGTGAAAGTGTAGATAATCTACTAATTGAATTACCACAACTTTTTAGATTGAATACATACATGACTAAATTGGTACAAGTGTTACAATTTATATTCCAATAATAGCATACATTCTTTCAGCTCACACCTAATAACCGCTATCTCGGATGAAATTCCTAACTATTCTACGTGTAATACAATATTGCATGCTTATCCTATTACAATAGAAAAATAATCCCATAAGTTGCCATTCAGAGTCGAACATTGGCGCTTCATAAGAAATAGACAGGTAAGCTCCTCATGATAATGAATAGGTGCATATGATTTACCATCCAAATGATTTAGTCGCAAACTACCTAATACCAAAACTGAGTATGATCCTTCGTAGCTGGTGTTTCGATTTGACCAGAAAAAATCTCACCAAATTGAAGTTCCGGGAGAGAAATAAAATCTTGGTTATATTCCATTCGACCATGATGATTCACACTTATGGCATGAACTTATTGATCCATAAATAATCTTTTCTCGTCAATCATGCATAGTTAACAATGGGGTTGATTCCAATATCGTTTATCACATCAAATATGTTATTGTAAGAAGACCAAGGTCTGCTTTTATGCTGAAGTGTGAAGTCCAAGCCTTTTACACCCTCCCATCGCGCTTTCGTTCTCATCTTGCACATACATGTAGTTAGTACTAAGTTTGGATTGATAAGAATTCCCGAACAGGTTCTCAGCCCCAAATTTCTGATTGCCACTACAATATGATTCATAGTCTGATAAAATGATGCAATGTTTTGTAGTGAAGAAGGTATCATTATCTTCTCAAACAAATTTTTGATTGCCAAATTTTTGATTGCCAAATTTCTGAGTGCCATTTTAGTAGTAGTAGGAGGAGGAAGAAGAGTGTGAGTATCATTATCTTCTTATTCTTCCTCCTCTTCCTAATAAAATGTCACTCATAAACATTAATTTAAGAATCTTTTTATCAGACTATGAGTCAAACTGTGGTTGTCAATCACAAATCAAAGGCTGAGAATCTGTTCGGGAGTTCTTATCTCCCCAAATTTAGTACTAACTATTTACATGTATATACAGGATGAGAATAAAAAAATAGTCCAGTTGCACGATGGGAGAGTGTATAGGGGTTGGATTTCACACTTCAACGTGAATGGAGACCTTGCTCTTCTAACATTTGACACATCTAATGTGATAAACGATGCTAAAGTTAACCGCGATTAACTTCGCAGGATTGAAGAAAAAAATATTATTTATTGGTCAACAAACTCACGACATAAGTGTGGTTTGTCATGGCCGAATAGAATGCAACTAAAGTTTTATTTCTCCCCGAATTTAAATTTGGTGAGATAATTTTTTAGTCAAATTTAAACACCGAGTACAAGAGATCATATCTGGTAATGATATTAGGTGATTTCCGACTAAACCATTTGAATGGTGAATCATATGGACCTATTCTTTATCATGAGGAGCTTGACTCGCGTATTCCTTATGGACCGCCGAAGGATGTCTTATATGATTTTTTTTCTATTGTAATAGGGTAGGCATGCAACGTTGCATTCCACCTAAAATAACTAAGAATTTCATCTTAGATAGCAGTTATTAGGCGTGAGCTGGAAGAATGTATGTTATTAATGAAATATAAATTACAACGCATGTACCGACTTGGTTATATGATGTATTCAATCCAAAAATTGTGTTAATTTAATTAGTATATTATATACACTTTCAAGTCTCTAGTACATCCAGAAAATGGCTACAAAAGTAAAGGACGAATTGTTTGTCAATCTCAATATTACCAATTGATATCAAAATTGATATCAAGTATTAAACAAATTATATTCCTTAAAGAATACATAGAGTTTAGATTCTATAATAAACATTATTAAGAGAATTTTGCTTTAAATATGATATAATAGCACTTTATGAATTGAAATTACTGTAAATGATCCTTAAATACTATTTACTAGCAAATACATTTTTTGTTCCTATAAGGACATGCCATAACAAATTGATTTAAAAAATATGAGCTTCCATATTAAAACCGTGGAAGATTATTTTAAACATTTATAATGCAAAGTACTCTCTATTAGTCTCTAGTGACCGGAGTCACAGAGCTTGACAATAACGGGTGCAAACTTGGGCGTGGTCCTAATTCGGTCCAAAAGTTGTTGGGCTTCTAGGCTAACATGTGGTAAACACTTGTTGTGCATGTATGGCCAGCCATATGAAAGGCTGCACGCATGATGTGCCACATGGCAACTATTCACGAATGGCATGCCACGTGATAAAGCTACTAGGTAGAATATCGTGGAGAATATCATTTCCAAAAATTTTGCAAGTCCCAACAGAAATGCCCGTAACGACGACTTGTCGTTGACTTCCACTTTTGTGTCTTCATGTCAAAGATGACGATGTTAGAAAACTCACTAGATATTATTCCTCACTTTGTTTAAGCTTTACTTTGGAGCAATGTATTAAGAGAATTTTTCTCAAAATAGTGCTACTATTTATGAGAAATTACAAAAATAATACTATTTTTTTTAATTACTCATTTAGTGTCCAGATTGAACACCAATTTTTTTCTATGACTTGAACCGAGTCATGGAAAAACTTTTGTTCAACGTGAACATCGATTTGGTAATTAAAAAAAATTCAACACAATTTTTGTAATTTCCCATGTACCATAGCACCATTTTTGAAAAAAATCCGTTTTAAAACCGCAATCACAATGATCAAACGTAGACCCAAGAACCACAACGGAGAATTTTTTTTTAAAATCATATGGCAATTTAATCAATTAGATCGACTGATTCATATTACTGTGGCCAATCAAAGTCAAATTATCAACAAAAAAAATTGATTTTTTGAATTTAGTAGATTAAACGAAGATTATATATTTTACACTTGTGAATTGTAATGTTTATACTTTATAATAAAAGTAGAATAAATTTTTTAACTATTTTATTTAATACTAAATAGGACACTTATTTATACTTTTATTTAAAAATCTTTGGTGGGATTGATTGAACCGAAAACGAAGGATCCCGGGCTGATCCAATTATTTTTTTAAGAAAATTGATTTACCCAAAAAATTATCCAATTAGATATTAGTTTGGTTAGTACTTCGGGATAGATCATAGATCCCTCGGCCTCTAGCAAGTAGCATATAAACTTTCACTACTTATTTACACTCTTAGGCTAGCATTATTAGGCAGAAGCCCCACCAGCTGTACATCTTAGACGAGGTCAAATGATATAAGATGGTAGCCAACCAAGGGCTGTGCAGAACAATCTACTTACCAGAATCTGCTAACAATCAGATACCATGATTTCCATTCTTGAATAGCTCGACACGAGTCCGGCTGAGAGATGAAAGCCTTACGTTTTTAGCTGCCCAACTAAAAGCGTTTCGGTGTGGTATCTTAGGATTGGCCATTTTGATTCGCTGAATCTCCTCCTTTATAAACACAATTCAGATTTCACCAACATAAAATTTGGTATACAAATACGGGTTATGGAGCAGCAAATCTAAGAACATCAAAGAAAAATAAAGATGTTCGATAATATTAATAAAAAAAACTACCTGAAGCCTGAATCGATTATAAGCAGATGGGAGGTGGTGCTTTTCCTTAGGTGCTGCAAGACAATAATACGCAGATTATTTGAGTTAATTCGTCAAATTATCGACCGTCAAAATTTAACTAAATGACATAGTTCGCTATCATTATCATAGATCTGCAGAAGATTCATTTATTTTAATGCGTACGCTTCACAACAAATGGTATTCTGGGTGAGTGACTCGTATTGTTTAAGAATTGTTTCGCATTTTTAAAAAATAATTTCTACGCGCAAATTCATACGATTTTTTCACTTCACCAGTGTCTCACCATAACAAGATTGCGATTAACTCAATCTAAAACGATATAATAATTTATATATTTAACTAAAAACTCAAGACAATAATTTAATAAATTTTCAATCCATATAAACAATTTTGATCACAACATAACAAGGTGTCGTTAAGTAAGTATGTATGTATGTATGTATGTGTGTGTATATATATATATATAGAAAGATAAGAATACTCACTTCCAAAGAGAACTAATTATGGAGTTCTCTTTCAGGTCCCTCAATGTCCAGTCTTGACAATGGTCAGACCTAAACAGACTTTTGCTATACTCACTCCTATTACAAGACAAGAAGTAACGAAGGCAAGGGAGAGGGATAAAAAGAAGACCGGTAGAGGAATTCCACTCTCTGAGCTTCTTCTATAATCTATATATATATATATATATATATATAGATTAGAAGACAAAGCAACTACTGTTTCTCATGTTGTACTCTACCTAGCCAGAATCATTTCGTTGCTTCAATTATTTTTGTCCTAGAGCAGGTTCACTTCGCAATAAGATACACACAGGACAAACCAATCGTTGGTTGGCTCAGTGGTAGCATGGGGCTGTGCTTGGTACGGAGGTCTGCGGATCGATCCCCCACAACGGCGATTGGGAGGGGTTTAAATACCGTAATCCTTGGACCCGCTCCGGAATTGTGGAAACAATTTACCCACAATTTTTCTTACCAAAAAAAAATACACACAGGACAACCATTGATAACACCGTACGTTAGTAAATCGGCCACAGTCGATCAAAGTATCAATCTATTTTTCCGTCCTAGGTTCGTATATGACTTCTCTAATAAGATAAGTTGGGATGTTAACAATTTACATGAGATCAATTTGTTGTAATATAATTTTGTAAAATTTTTATTCAATTTAAAATATTAAAATAATGAATTTATAAATTTTCAATACTTGCAAATAACTCTTATCTATAATGAATTTATAGTAAAGGAAGAATTTCCTCATTCGAGCCCACATAATGAAATTAATTGATTCGCTGAATTTCTTCCCTTTATAAACACATTTGAGGTTCCACCAACATAAAATTTGGTAGAAAAATACGTGTTATAATATGCTTAGAGAAGCAAATCTAAGAGTAGCAAAGAAAAATAAAGATGTTTGCTGATATTCGTAATAAAAAACTAGCTGAAGCCTATCTTCATGAATCTATTATAAGCAGATGGGAGGCGGTGCTCATCTCAGGTCCCGCAAGACAGTGTGGTTTCAATTATAATCCAAATGTTACAAATGTATAAAAATGAATTTTTGGAAAATCACATTGTACTTTGAAAAATTCCCAAAAAAATTTATCAAAATTAGATTTATGGTATTCCGAATAAAGTATTAATTTTTTTCACCTTCCAACTTTTCCTAGTTTCAATGCAACACTGGTTTTTACAAATATATGAAAATGAGTTTGTGGGAAATCATATTATACTTTTAAAAAGTTTTAATTTTATTTTTATCAAAATGAGGTTTATGATGTTCCCATAGAATTACAAATTTTTTTTTTTCACCTTTCAACTTTCTCTAGTTTCAATGAATAGTGCAACTACCATAAGAATAGACATTGGTATAGTAGTATCTAATTATAATTCTCAAGGATAGGAAATTTAGTTATGGAAAACACAAAAAAAAATATCATTCAAAATATTAGACAATCCCTAAAATCATGTCAAAATATTCAAAATTTAAATATCTAAAAATACTACACCATGATGTTCGTGATATAGAACACGCCACAATTTTATCAATCTTCAAACTGGATGGTTGTAGTCTCATGCTTCTATATAATACAAAACTACATAATCCTAATGTAAATTTTATCCTAACAAAACAATTTTAAGTTTGCTTGTTTTGGACGCTCCTTACCTGTGTAGCCCCATTATGGTATAGACGAAGTTTGTTACCCACTGAAAGGAAAATTCTAAACTTGTTGGCCGCTACAGAATTAATTGTACTGTTGTAGGATAGATTGACATGCATCTGACATTGATAATCTTTTGACCGCATATTTAAAAACTAAGAACATCGTATTTTTCTTGCAGGGGGTCCATTTTAAGAGAAATAACGAAAAGGGGGTCATCGAAAAATATTTTTCCTGTCTAGGGTCGGAACATAACCAGCACAAAACCGCACAAACTACAGCGGGTTTGGTCCAAAACCGCTCGAAGTTATGCGGTTTCGGTAGATTATGTAAAACCGCTACTTTTCAAGCGTTTTCAGCCGTGGCCATACACAATAGCGTTAAATTACGAACTTGTTGACATGCCTTTTTGATATGTTATTGGTGCTGTAGATCATCTCTTGTTAAGGACTTTGATTGATTTATTTAATGTGTATATTTAATTTCTATCAATCTCATGGTTTAATTTTTTATAGATATAATTATTAAATAAATATGTATTCTAATTTTTCTAGAAATCGTATTAGTTCTCAACACCATGACAATAACTTGTTTCAAGGTGTTAATAATCTATTTGGTACATTTTTCAATGACCCAAATAGATTTCACTATGATTTATTAATTTTGATTCTCGACGATTGACTTTATTGCAATTGATATGTGTTTCATGGACTAATAAAATAAAAACCATATATAATTATTAAAAGCGGCACAATCCTGATTTTATATAGCATATTAACGTGGACGTAACTTTGATTAATAGATTAAACAATTATACACCACAATGTTAAAAAGGGGGTGGAGGGGATGCCGACCGAGGATAGTAACCATCCCGGTCGGAGGGCCCACAAGTGTTTTTTTTTGTTTTTAATCCTTTTTTATCTTGATTCATATACTTGGCACAATATTAGAGTTTGAGGTAGAAAAAAATTTATAATTATTTGTTACTTTTAATAATTTGTAAGTTGTCATTTTTCTACTTCCTATAAATAATCACTTTCAATTAAAGTTTTTACTCGTCCAAATTAATTATTTTATTTTTTAAATTTAATTTTTAATGCAAAATACAAAATTTACATTTACCTTTATTTAAAAAAATATGATTACGAAATAATTTTAGATAATATGTGTATGAAAGAAAAATTAAAGTAAATTAGATTGATGACGTAGGTGAGAGAGATATTATTGTTTATTGGTTGAGGATGGGTTAGTGTAGGGATTTTTGTGTGGGTAAAAAATTAAGTAAAGTGGATAGAATTGAAATGGATGAGTGAAAAATTAATTTTTTATTTCGAAGATGACTAAAGATGGGTTAGTTTGGGGATGCCGGTGCCAGTGCTCTAAAATCACTCAATTCTCAAGATCATGTGTACAACTATGGCAACACGGTACAAGAAGACGATTGCATAGGGAGCAATCGTGGACAGAATAGTCAAGAGGGCAAAATACATACAGTTGAATAAACAGATAAAGCTACGACCTGGATCTAAGATAGACTAGGAGATCTTGATAGTTAATCAGTTTGGATAAGCTGGACCAAAAGGTTCATTCCGTTAAGCACCTTGTGATACGAAGCATCAATTTCTCGTAACTAAAGATGTCACCATCGAACAAGATATCATGTGTACAACTACTCCTACTGATTTGATTTGATAGTGAACTATTAATGCCTCAACCAATAATTTCCACGAGGTATTCGTTGATAATGCATGACGGCGGCGTAAGAAGACAACGGGAAAAAAGATATTTGTACACTAATGTGAAATATTGAATCATAGAATTTTGTCAAATTATTTTATTTTTTATATTGCTAGGTTAAATATTTCTAGTACTATCAGCGATACTTTTTCCTTGGTGCAACTTTAACGAGACCACCTATCCCCAAATTACTAGTTTGTCTTTTAAAATATAAATAAAAACAAATTTTGCCTCTAAATAAATCAAGAACAACATAAATTTTATGTGGACAGATGATATTTACAATTTCGAATAGAAACTCAAAATTGATGGTACTATTTGATAAATATATGACAGTTAATAGTCAATGGTTATAGTCAAAAAAATTATTATTATTATTTCAAACTTTTTCTCCGATTTTTAAATTTACATCTATAAGAACCATGTTTGCAGTTACATCTATTTATTGATTGGAGGTCCATTAAATAGAAGTTAAAATAGTGTTCTTAAAGATCCAAATTTAGAAATCCGAGAAAAGATCTAAAAATAATCAATTTCTTCTTCATACAAAAGATATGATATTATCGTGCGTTGTTTAATATTCACCCTTTCTGTGTGTCACCTGGGCTTAGGGTCTCCGATTTGTTTTTCTCTAACATTTTTTATTTATGGAGACGACGAAAACGATGTCGTGCTTGGTGTGAGCAGGTCCTGATCACCGACTCGGCCAATTGCTGTTTTAGTTTTCTGGCACATTAGTTAGCTGCTACCCTTTTTTTTTTGTAGCCATGTTAATTAATACCTGTAAGTCAGTGATTACTTGCTTAATGATTTGTGCGTAACCTTCGCATCGTTTATGCATTCTCATGTTTCGAACACAAATTTTTTATTAATATAAAGACTAATGCTTTATAGATTTGAACATTTTACCTTAATGCCAGTTGTTCATTTTATTGTCGAGATAATTTAATAATTGAATATCTATATGATCAATTAATTTAGGTAAAATTTCAACTCAAAATTTATGATTGATGTAAAATAAATATTTTTTAGTTGATCTAGTACATGTTATTGATTGAGAATCTAATCTTTGGTTCCACTAATTAATAAACGACATTGCAATGTACGAATAAGTTTAGAACGAAGCCTTGAGCTGAGAACAGATTCAGAGAACTTGTCCCATATGAGGACTTCATTATGACATCAAATGGGACTTAAATAAAATTTATAGGGATTCAACACTCATAATTGGCTGACTTACCTGGAGAGCATTTTAGATGTTTCACGAATCAAACCCTAATAGTGCCCCGGCTGGCTTTTTTGCTTTCAATTCCATATTTTTTGCCATATGTACAGTGAGGTTACCATATGCAAGGAATCGAAAACCATTAGTATTGTGATTCAAAACTAATTTAGTTGATATGTTAGTATATGTAATTATAATTATTTTGCTAATTTGGAGTAGTAGCAATTATTCGTCGGATTCCCTGGTTTTTTTTAAGATTGATTGTTACGTGTCTTTGCATGGGCACTTTGGCCCAGAAAACAAGCCCAGCAAGAAATCTGACTTTTTCTATAATTGAATCTAAACAAAACCTTTGTTGGCCCATTAGATAATAGCATTCAGCGGTGTTTGATATATGAACTCGGCGAAGCTAATTCAAATTCTTAAACATTAGTTCCCGAAGGAGGCTGCAAAGTTAAGATATTTTTTTAGTAGGGCATAGTTTATATCAAGATCAACACATGCGACACAAAATGTATAGTAGAAAGACAGTGACGATACATCAAATTAAAATATGAACAATGATCAACTAAAACCGGAACCACGTAAGCACAAACTTTCTCTCCTCAGCTCTGCATTTATTTGACTTACAATAGCAAAGAAAGAATTTCCTCACTCGAGGTGCCACATAATCAAATTAACTGGTTACGTTTTATAAGTTGCTATATATATGCATAGAATAACAATTAAAAACATATTTGAATTTAAATAGTTCCGACACTAGTCAGGTAAAATAAATCAATTGTGCTATTTAATCGTCAAACATATGGTAGTGAATTATATCATATATTTGTCAAGGGGTTTATCACTAGGACGAATGCTATATTTCTAACTAGTCTATAATTTGACATACTTCCCTTGAATTCCTCCCACACCTACATTGCTGGTATTCTCGGAGTCTGGCCCAGCGCCATAGTTTGAAAGGTACATGGGCCCACTGCAATTGCACCAATTTTAAATAAGAAAACCCGTTAATATTAACTAGATAAAATATTATACTTTTTAATTAAAGAAGCATTAATAATAAATTGGCGGCAAGGGTAGATAAGCTAAAATCACAAAACTGAGAGATGAAAGCTTACTTTTTTAGCTCCCAAGCTAAAACCTTCTTGGTGTGGTATCTCAGGATTGACCGTTTTGTTTCACTGAATCTCTTACTTCATAAACACAATAGAGGTTCCACCAACATAAAATTTGGTATACAAATACGGGTTAAGGAGCAGCAAATCAAAGATCAAAGAAAAATAAAGATGTTCGATAATATTAATGACAAAAAATTGCGTGAAGCCTACCTTGATGAATCGATTATAAGCAGATGGGAGGTGGTGCTTTTTCTCAGTATATTATTATTTTGATTTATTTTATTATTAACATATATTGACATATTAAACAAACAATTAGGACAACAAATACACAATATTATTAACAACAAAATAATTATAATAAAGACAATTGGGATTTTTTAGTTTGGTAATAATGTTCATTAAAATTTACCAAATGGTACCCAATTTGCGAAAATGACCATTTTGGTGTCCAAGTTGGATTTTCGGGTAAAAAACCTGTAATAAAGACCAGAAACATGATTTTTTACCCGGCATACCGTATCACGGGTTTTTAATCTATTTTATGATTCTGGATTAAAAACTCGTAATGCGGTCCATATTAAGGATTTTTTTTACCTTTTTTTAGTTTCTTGAAATAGATCCAAGAAAGTTATGCAGATAAAAAAAATTTCTCGAATCGAACATCCGAGCACTAAGATATGGTTCTTCAAAGTTTTTTTTACATAATCTCTTAATTTTAATTTTTTTTTGAAATTTTCTAAACTTTATAAAATATAATACAAAGACGAAAAAATAGTCTTTTGTTCAGATCGGACAATCAGGACACCATTTTGAAAATTTTAATTTTTTTGGTAATTTGAAAAATGAACTCAATTCTGATCAAGAGATAATTTTTTTCTCGTGTCTTAATTTTTTTGTATTTAAATTTTTTTTCAAAAAGACGGTTAAATTTTCTCTTGTCTTTTTTTGTATATTTTTCAAATTTTTTAAAATTTGAAAATTTGAAAAAATTCAAAATGATAGATTATGTAAAAAAATTGAAAGAGCAATATCTTGGTGCTCGGATGTCCGATTTGTGAAACTGTTTTTTAATCTGCATAACCTTTTGAGATCTATTTCAAGAAACCAAAAAAAGTTAAACCTTGTACTATGGAATCTGGATTCAAAACCCGTAATACGGTTAACAATTTAAAAATCTAGATTCAGGTTATTACGGGTAAAACACATGTAATCTAGTACCTGTGGGTATAAAATCAATAACTTGGTTTGTCCCAACTATGTGGATACATTTTTTGTAATTTTAGAAATTTTTTACCATTTTGATAATTTTTGTTGAACAGTAGTACCAAACTAAAAAAAATCCGACAATTGTCTTCATTCGTTCTTACTTGAATATTTTTCTTTTAGAATTTTTATCACTCCTTACACAATCTATTGATACTAATTGAAATATTATTTTATAAGATGATTAAAGTTATATTTTGTTGTCAAGTAAAATGGTTATTATTGATGCAAATTGTAGAATAATATAAAATATATTATTCTTTTATACATTGAAATATTAAATAATCAATTAGGACCACAAATACCCAACATTAGTAACAATAAATAATTATAATAAAGAAAATTATCTTCATTTGTTCTTACTAGAATACCTTTTCTTTTACTATTTTTATCACTCCTTATACAATCTAATGATAATAATTGAAATATTATTTTATCATTGCTGGAAATTTGAATAACTCTTCGCCATGTTTGAACTCAACCTCCACAAGATGATTGAGCCTTTTTGAATCATACACAAGATCATAATACAAAATATAACCTCGATCATCAACGAGAATCCCACCATAAGTTTTCAAGCTATTATCAAAATGAACCCGAATAACTTGTGGTAACAAGTGCACATATAGCAAAGTCCGCTCCTCTTGCTCCAATAATATTGACCCAACTTGCAGAATACGATAAAATATATTATTTTTTATACATTGACATATTAAACAAACAATTAGGACAACAAATACACAATATTATTAATAATAAAATAATTATAATAAAGACAATTGTCTTCATTCGTTCTTACTTGAATGTTTTTCTTTTATAATTTTTACTTTATACAATCTATTGATAATAATTGAAATATGATTTTATAAGATGATTAAAAATTTTGTTTTATATTTTGTTGTCAAGTAAAATGGTTATTATTGATGCAAATTGTAGAACAATATAAAATATATTAATCTTTTATACATTGAACTATTAGGATCTTATGGTTATTTTTATCACTTAGGATGATTTATAAATCTATACATAAACGTAAAATTGTGACAAATCGAATGAAACTAATAGTCGATCCCATGGTGACTACTAGCAGCAATGGCTGCACACCACTGCTGTTGTAAATTAGTAGAAGTCTTCCTATCTGTTATCCATAATAACACCAGATGCAATGGGCAAAATAACCTTTTTACTATAGGTTGCAATGAAATTACTTTGTAGCATATCGAAGGATTCCTTATCCTTGTCTTGGATATGAAGTAGACACAAGTGAAGATCCTTGAAGTAGTAGACTTTCTCTGCTTAAAAAGAAAATAGTCTGTTGCCAGTAATATTGTATGCTCTTTCCACTCTCCCGCTAGTCACGATATATCCCTCCAGGCAAACCAACACTCCAAACTTAACAGAAAAATATGGAGAATTTCTGACAGCCAAAACCATGATATAACAAGTACAAGATGAAACCCAATTTACAAGTACATCACGAAACACAGTTCTTAAACAATTGCAAAAATTATGCAGACTAGCAACCATTGACAAGGGAATCCTGAAGGGCATAAATAGTAGATAATGACTTAAAACCACGATCGTTGTAACTTTCCATGCGTGCCTTTTGCCTTTTAGTGGACCCCTAGGAGATCTTACTTTGAAAATATGCTCATATTCATACATCAATATATCTAATAACCCCAAAGAAAAAAAAGAAGAAAAGGTAATAACTATTTTATTTGACAACAAAATAATAATGACAATTGAGTTCACTCATTCTTACTTGAATGTCTTTTCTTTTATAATTTTTATCACTCCTTATACAATCTATTGATAATAATTGAAATATTATTTTATAAGATGATTAAAATTTTTGTTTTATATTTTGTTGTCGAGTAAAATTGTTATTATTGATGCAAATTGTAGAATAATATAAAATATACTAATCTTTTATACTATAGGTTGTACCGAATGTACTTTGTAGCATATCGAAAGATTTCTTATCCTTGTCTTAGATACAAAGTAGACACAAATAAAGATCCTTGAAGTAACAGACTTCCTCTGCTTGAAAAGAGAATATTGTGTTGCCTTGTTTAAAATCAACAGTTACATTGTATGCTCTTTCCACACTCTTGGTAGTCAAGATATATCCAAAAATCTCTGAAAGCACATTGCAAACTACAAGAAGAAGAGACAAATCTTGGTAAAGGACAAGTGAATGGCACATAACAATATTGCGACATGAAAAGTATATAAACTATGTTATAAAGAAAGTAAATAAGCTACAAGTATAACACTTTAAGATAAACTACTACTGTTGTCTTTTAGTTTTCTTCCTACTTTTTACGTTCAAAATTTCAAAATGTAACAAATAATTCTTATTAGAAGGTTTACCCTTTAAATTAGGTTGGACATTGTTCCATTCTGATTTAAAATTTGATTTTTTTTACATGTCAATTATAAACTACAATTGTTCTTTCTTTCTATAATTTATATACTATAAACTATAGTTGATTTAAGCGGATAATACAATAATGATGTTCCTAGGCCAGGATATGTATTTGTAATGTTCGATGTTATTAATCTTATGCATCCAAGAGTCAAAAAATATATATATACCTAATCATGATAACCAATTTTATAATTCTCATAACTAAATATGACTCAATATGATTTGATATTAATATATGACTCATTATGACTCGATATTACTTAATATATCTCAATAATACTCAATATGATTTAATATATTTCAATATTACTTAATATGACTAGATATGACTCAATATGACTAAGTATAACTAAATATGATTTAATATTCCTAATATGCCTTGATATAAATCCTAAATATTACTCAATATGATTCAATATAACAAAATTTGACTAAATATGACCCAATATAACTAAATACAACTCAATATAACTAAATATGACTACAAATGACTAAATATGACTCAATATGACTAATTATGACTAAATATATGTGAGTATGATTCAACTTAACAAAGTTCAACCATATAAGGATAGAGAGATTAGAAGAGAGCAGGCTATATAGGTAAAGGTACTCCAGATGCTTAAATAACAAGGCTGAAAAAAAAATTAGATGCTATCACCATAACTCGAAATGCCATAATCAAGGTACTTACAAAATGAAAAGAAAAAATTATTTGCACCTGTTAGTTGAATGTCAAGCAGAAATGGAATAAAAATATGAGCACATACCAACACGAGTAACTAATGAGCAAGATGTTCTACTCTGTGTTTTGTTAATTTTTATTTGATTTTTACTTTAAAATTCAAACACAACATGATCCCTAAATCACAGACTACTTGGAAACCACCCTCCTTTGAAACAGTATTGCAGTGTGATCAATTTCATAATTTTTCACTTATATAGAGTGTGACATCTTTGTGCAATACTCACTTCTTCCATCTCCAACTTCGAGTCTCATTCTTATTCTTCTTCCTCTTCCTCCTCCTCCTCCTAATACTAAGTGTGGCTCATTATGGCTAAATGAAATCCAACCAAGGTTTTGTTTTTCTCGCGGAACTTTAATTTGGTGAGATTTTTTTTGTCAAATTTAAATACTGGCTACGAGGGATCATATCGGATAATAATGTTATGTGATTTGTGACTAAACCATTTGGATGGTGAATCATATGCACCTTTCCTTATCATAAGGAGCATAACCCGCCTATTCCTTATGGAGCGCCAATGTTCGACTCTCAAGAGTATCTCATACATCAATATATCTAAGAACCCTAAAGAAAAAAAAGAAGAAGAAAAGATAATAACTATTTTATTTGACAATAAAATAATAATGACAATTGAGTTCACTTGTTCTTACTTGAATATCTCTTCTTTTATAATTTTTATCACTCCTTATACAATTTATTGATAATAATTAAAATATTATTTTATAAGATGATTATAATTTTTGTTTTATATTTTGTTGTCAAGTAAAATGGTTATTATTGATGCAAATTGCAGAATAATATAAAATATATTAATCTTTTATACATTGAACTATTAGGTTCTTATGGTTATTTTTATCACTTGGGATGATCTATAAATCTAGATATAAACCTAAAGTTGCGACTAATCAAATGAAACTCATAGTCGATCCCATGGTGACTACTGTCAGCAATGGCTACACACCACTGCTTCTATAAATCAGTAGAAGTCTTCCTATCTGTTATTCATAATAACACCAGATGCAACACGCAAAATGGTCTTTTTACTATAGGTTGTAACGAATGTACTTTGTAGCATATCGAAGGATTCATTATCCTTGTCTTGGATATGAAGTAGACACGAGTGAGGATCCTTGAAGTAGTAGACTTCCTCTGCTTGAAAAGAGAATAGTGTGTTGCCAGTAATATTGTATGTTCTTTCCACCCTCCCCCTAGTCACGATATATCCTTCCGGGTGAACCAACACTCCAAACTTAACAGAAAGATATGGAGAGTTTCTGATAGCCAAAACTATGATATAACAAGTACAAGATAGAACCCAATTTACAAGTACCTCACGAAACATAGTTTTCAAAAAACTGCAAAAATTATGCAGACTAGCAACCATTGACAAGGGAATTATGGAGGGCATAAGTAGCAGATAATAACATAAAACTACGATCATTATAATTTTCATGCCTGCTTTTTGCCTTTTAGTGGAACCCTAGGAGATCTTACTTAGAAAATATGCTCATATTCATGCATCAATATATCTAAGAATCCCAAAGAAAAAAAAGGTAATAACTATTTTATTTGACAATAAAATAATAAAGACAATTGAGTTCACTTGTTCTTACTTTAATGTCTTTTATTTTATAATTTTTATCACTCCTTATACAATTTATTGATAATAAATGAAATATTATTTTATATAATAATTAAAGTTTATTACTCCATTTATAATAATTACAACAAGTATTTACTATAGTACATATCTCCTATGAATGTGTTTTAATAAATACATACTAGAATAAGAATAACTATAAAATGATAAATATTATCTAAACTTTTATACGAATCAAAACTTCCAAAAAAGCTCATCAAGGTCAAGTACAATAGCTATCATTGATCCAACAATACAAAAAAAAATCACATTCCTTTATATATTGGGAAAAAAAATAAATAAGACAATAAACAAGATTAGTTTCATTTTCGCAAATTTGAGTAACCACTTATTGTTCAATTTTCATAACTCAATGTACAATTCAATAATTACAATTTTAATAAGTTACAAAGGAAGTGATTAAAATTGTGTTGCTCCATATATGATTATTATAACAAATATACGATGAGTAGACATCTCTTATGAATGCATACTATATAAATATCATAAAAGTGGCACTAATTACACAATGATAATCGTTATTTTGACCTTATTCAAATCAAAATTTCCAAAAATATTTGGTTGCAACTAGATAACAAAAAATTTCCAACTATATTAATGGTAATCACAGTAATAGAAACAAGGATTAGTTAACAAAGTATAAGTTAAAATATTTTTTCAATTTAAAATTAGCATGTCTAGATATTATTGTTGCTTATTAAATTATCCTCTCAAATAGATATATAGATGTACAAGTTATATTGTAGGTGGTAATTTTTTTTACAAATATCAAAAAATATTTTCAGAGCACTATATGGATGATCATACAAGACCTATACAAAAGTCTAAATAAGAGTGCACTTAGAAAAGTGTGTTTTGCTTTGTAAGATTACCAAAGAGTGACTTTAATATATAAGGGCTTGAAATTGTGTGAGCAAGAATTTGGTTGAAACTTTTTCAAATAAGCACGGGAAAGAGGGAGGGGGTTTGGTTTAGAATGGTTGGCCAACATAGTGTAAAAGAGAACTAATGGGAAAAAGACGATGAGACTAAATTTTTCTATCTTGTCAAATAACTTACCGCATTTGATCTAATTGACAGATTATTTGTCCTCTTCAAATCAGTGAGGGACTTTAATTTATTTGTCTTGTTAATATTTAAATTTTTTACTTAATAAAAAAAAATTAAGGCATTAAATTGTTTAATTGTTAAGTTTTCAAATGTAGAATAAAAAACTTTATCAACCGTTCTTCTTAGAAATTTCGATGATTGCAGCATACATTTAAGTGCCTTCAACTTTTCATTGACATCTTAACATTCAGAACAATTATGTCCATGGAGTTGGACCTGTGATATAGAACATTAGTCAAGTTAACTTATTAAAAATAAATTCTAAAATTCTGTTAACTTTTTTTCGCCTGCAAGAAATTTGCTCATCATTACCAAATTAATCATTTTACAATAAAAATTTTCTAAAATGATATTGTGAGGAAAAAAATATTATTTTAGAAAGATTATTTAATAAGAAAATTTTACTATTTTATTCAAAAAATTAAAATTGAAAATTTCAACAATATAAATATAAAAAAAAATCTATGTCTATATACAAAATACATAAAATCTCAAATTATAATGTTATCCAAGAATTATAGTCAAATGAAATATTTCATTAAATCAAGACAACTATCACAAGTATCATTTGAAGATATTGAGAAGATAGATAATGATTTCAATTTTATCAAATAAGTAAGTTTAACATAATTGAGACACAGATTTAGCATCTATTTTTTAAAAAAAAAATCAGTTATAACGATAGAAGGAGTTAATATATTTTTACACCAATTTCAATTCAGTAGAAGAACTTTTATTCATTTAGATAAATTATCATTTTAAAATAAATATCTAAATTATTGTATTCAAGTTATTCAAGCCCTAACGAACCACCCATAAACTTATGAGCAACATATAGATTATCATATCAAAATAGAAGGAGACATGGGTCCGGATTTTAATTTTGTAAAAACCTGGATTGAGCTACTCTTCTAATCTTTGTCCGGCCTCGCTCCACTTTTTTCTTTAATTAAAAAGAACCGTACCCATTGAATTTAATGTTGAATTCAATCAATGAGCAAATTAGTCGTTACTTAGCAGATGGCATAAGCTCTTCCAAAAAAATGATTAATGAAATACTACCAGTCCCACCAAAAGAATTAACGTCGTAAATTAATCCGGTTGACGAACTCCGACTCCGCCAATTCACGTAGATACTCCAAGTTTTTATTTCAAAGACGACGATATCTAATCTAGATCTGCCATTATAATTCCAAGTTGAGATACATAGATTCACTTTTCTCAGGTTTAAATCTTAAGAAGATATAAAAAAAAATTAAGTAAAATGTTGTATTTTACCAAAATAGTCTATCGATAAAAAATATATCAAAAGTATGAGATAACGTTTATCAGCATACACCAAAGTTGCACCAAAGTGATAGACACTATTGAAAACATTAATTAGAGAGTTTCCAAAATAAAAAGAATATTATTAACAAGCAAATGAAGACATGGAAGTATACTTGCTCCATCAGATGGAGCGCAATGGCATTATTTGAAACCTTTGGGGGATCATCACATCCCGCATTTGAGGATCTGAGGCAGTCTAATTCAAAATCATTGGACTGACAGTATCATGTTAAGAGGTGGGTGAATATGCAGAATTTGTTGGCAGCACTCGTTGATGAGCAGAATTAATTTGCTGCTTGATCCATACATGCACTTATTTGTTTTGTTTAATGGTCGGATACTGTTTTAGGTAATAATTCGTCTGATAAATTGTTTTGAAGATGGATCATAAAATACAAGTCTCTTGCTAATTTTAGAAATTTCAATTGGTAGAGTTTGGTTGGTCTGATTTTGGTATTCATGATGTGGCCCATGTAAGCCCACGAATGGGCTTGGACTATATGTGAACAGACATGGAAAACATTGAATCATCTTAAAGGGAATTGCAAGATTATAAATGGACTAAATATAATTAATTGTCTTAATAACAATTCATGACTCTGCCGAGTGACCATTTGGTCCGGTGGCATTATTCCCACCCATGTGGGGTGAAGTCCAGGATTCGACTCCTGGCATGAGCATTTCTGATCTAATAGAATAGAACATTTCTGATGTAATAGAATAGGATCAAAAAAACAATTCATGGATCTCGACTCTAAATTAATCTGTGCGGTCAGTAAAAGTGTGGAAATTACTAGTAAGCCTTAATACGGTTATCTAATAGTTGTGAACTTAAAACGGTTCAGAACGAAACAAGCAGCTCCATTGGTCTAGCGGTAGAATAATACCCTGTCATGAGACACACCGTTGTTCAGTTCCAAGCTGGTACTTTTTCTCGATTTTCTAAGCGACCGCGGCTCGTCTCCTTACACGGAGAATTTTTTATTTTTGTCCCAACAGCCCAAAAATATATATATATTTGCACATGGAATATATGTTTTTTCTTAAATTATTCATAACATGCTGTCAGGAAACTAATATACTTTTTCTATACCAACAAATGATTGAATTAACAACTAACATAATTATTTTTGACTTTAAGAAATTTCCAATTTTATCCTTGAAAATTTAACATTGTTAAATATTATTTTCGAATATTTTTGTTACGTTTAAATGTTATATCCGACTCAAAATTAGATTATTCGATCAAAATAAATATTTGTGTAATGTCAACAAAACAATGTGTTTTTCAATACTACTAAAATGGTCACAGGAACAATATGCATAGAAATCATTTAAAAATACTCCACAAAAATCAGTGTTCACTACCGTTAAAACGATAATAGAGATCAGATTTTGAGTTATCCTGAAAAAAAAATTAAAAATTACAGACGTTCTGTTTACAAAAAAAATGTTACAACGGATATCGAGTAATCGTGACAAAACAGTGAGGGTAGTGTTGTCACGTGCGGATAGAACAAGGCTGCCATATTACGAGGAGGGTTTCCACGCGCTGATAAAATTCATATCTAAAAAATACTCCACCCACCACGATTCTAGTTAGATACCGACCTGCTCAGTTTATGCTATCTTTATTGCTTTCGAGGTTAGATCAAAAATGCATTGCAAAAAATTTAGCATGCATTAGCTAGAGATGTCATGAGCCACCCCAAATTTTTTTTCCAACTTTTTATCATTTTTTTATGCATTAAAGAAATGGGTAGTTGCCTGAATTTGGATTTCGTCACTATTTTTTATTGATACTACCAATACCTAAACTTTATTAGCCATCTAATAAAGATTTGAATCAAAACATGCAAAACCATCAACACTTGCGTTTTGCAAAACATTCTTCACGAATTTGATACAAATTGTTTATACCTGTCTTGTGTACGAATTTGATACTAATTGTTTATACCTGTCTTGTGTGTTTCTCACATGCTGGTCATATAATGGATCCACTTGCATAAACTCGGGCCTCCACGACGCATTTCCTCTTTTCACGACATAATTGAGCATTTACAGCCCAAAAGAAATTTAGTATTGAAAACATGATCTAATAATAACCAAACATGATCTCAAAAATTGTCTTCAAAAAATCAAAATGTCTCCAATCAATTCCAAATAGTTCAATCTTCAAATGCATCAACAAACCCAAAAGTTTAAACGAGGGGCTTGAATTAGACTTACTAACTAAGAGCGGGAAGAGATTAAAAAAAATTGAACTCTTTTGAGTTGACCTCAGCATCTTCTTGAGAAAACATTTTCCCATATTTCTTTATTTTGTTTTCGATAGGAGTCACAAACTAGAAAGGGCAAAAGCACACTCGAAGTGCACTTCCCTGTGAGTATTAATTACTGATTAGATGATCTTGATCAAACTAATGAAACTGTGAAAGTTCCCAATGCAAGAAAAGTCAAAAAATACGTGTCCCCAAGCAAGTTATGGACTTCACTGGTGGGGAAAATTTTCCAAAGCAAGAAATGTAAAATTTTAATGGAGAGAAGATCCATTCGAATCTGCGTCTACAGGTAGAGTGTTCAAGAATGTTTCTCTTCCTTTTGAAGCTAGTAATGATAAGACGAATTCCGACATCGAATTAGGATCTACAATTGATTGGCAAATATTGTGTTCATTTTTTTTTCTAAATTACTTAGAGTGTATTTTATTTACTAATTTAGATTCGAATTTTATCAAATCTTTAAAAAAATTCTCACAATAAATATTTGATAGTTGTGACTAAAATTCAAAAAATTAAACTACTTTGATCAAAATTCTCTTTGATTTATATGCATCAATTAAAATCAAGTATATTAATATATTAACCATAAACGATGATATCTTGAAATAAACTAGTTTTTTAATTAGGTGTATCATAGGCTTTAAAGGTAGTTCGGATTCATAAACCTAATCTCCAGAAATCAGAGCACACTCAAAAAACCTCTTTCCTCTTGAAGACAAAAACCCTAGACGGCGCCTCCCCCCCCCCCCCCCCCCCCCCCCTCTTCTTAATCTCCTTCTTTCCTACTCTTCTCCTTTCTCTCTTCCATCCTCCTCTTTTCTTTCTCTGTCCTCCCGGGTGGTTCGTCGTTGTCCTCCCCGTCGTCGGTTTCATGGGCGGGGTCACCGCGGTCTGGTGGTGGTTCTTCTCCGCTCCGGGTCGTGGCTCTGGGTCTTGTTGCTCCCGTTTCGGTGTTCCCCTTTGTCGGTCTTCCTCTGCTTTTGGCGTGCTCTGTTGGCTCCCACTTGTCTCTTTGGTTTTCTTCCTGCTGTGTCGCTCCCCTGGTTTGTGGCTGGTTCTTGGTGCCATTTTTGTTGGGCGACCGGTGTGGCGGATGGCGGTGGGTGCTTCGGGGTTGGGCGGAGCTTTGGTTTCGGGGCTTCGGGTTGGCTCCACCGGGGGCGGGTTTGTAGGGTTTCCCGTTTGGGCTTGTTGGGGTTTTTTTGGGTTTGGGCCTTGGCCTCTGTGGATTTACTCCTGGGCTGGTTATTTTTGTCTGCTTTCGTAGATTGGATTTCTTGCGCAGTGGGCTTCGGGTGTAATTTTGGTGTAATTTGGGCGTGTCTCTTTTTTTAGAGACAATTTGGTGTAGTGCTTACGGGCACGTTGTGGTATTTTCTTGGTGATTAATAACATTTTACTTACCAAAAAAAAAAGGTAGTTCGGATTCATTACATTTGGTGTTGAATTAGTTCTATACAAATTAATTCAGATGATTAACTACTCGTATCAATCAATTGGACTGTAACTTTTATATATGTTTAGTTATTAAGTAACTTTAAATACCCTCAGCATGCTATTGTTGTATTAGGTCAAACGCGTTTTGGCTTATAAATATCAAACTTAAATTAATCATTTTAATCCAACAAACTATTTAAATAAAATGCATTTAGATTCTAGACGCCACAGTCTAATTGAATTGACCATCTATCCAACTATTCTATGAATTTAGAAATTGATATGACTCTCTCGTCTTTAGATCACATTCGAGCTAGATCAAACTATTTAATATATTACAGTTAACAAATATTTAATATTGTTGTAATAAAAATTAAAACACTTCGTTATTTTTTTGTTCAATTAAAATAATTTTTTAATTGTTGATCTGAGTATTTGTAGATAGAAAAAATTTATATTATTAACAATTACTCTCATACAGTTTTTACTATTAATCAAGGCGCAAAATAAATACGAAAATTAAATACAAATACATCGGTCATAACAACGTGCTCATAATCCAATCTCATAAATAAAGAAACAGGTAACCCCTCGTTATGAAGGCTAACTATCTCCCAATTTTCCTTGTTGTGATTACTGTTTAGCTGAAAAATTCGATGAAAAAAATTCGTAACAAAAAAAGTAACTAGGCACAGTCAGAGTGACTCACATTGATATCAATTCCGCGACTCGTAACTCATCAATGCTCATACAAGTATTCCAGGGGAGGCTATAAATCTGATATCGGTAACTCATCAGTAACAATATGAATATATTGAGAGAGACTAAATCCTTGCAAATTATTTAGATGTACCTTAAAACCAAATATTAAGGTGGATCAAAAATAACAAGATCGTATAAAAGACTCATCAACAAACTTCTAATGCATTCACCACGTGGTTGCCCTTCTCCTTTTTAAACTACTACTTTCTTCCTTTTAAACTCCTTCTCCTCGTTCTCTTCCTCGTCTTCTTATACTTCTACCGGAAAATTATCTCACCAAATTTAAGTTTGGGGAGAAAAACAAAACCTTACTTGTATTTCATTCGGCCATGACAAGCCAACACTTATGCCGTAAACTTGTTGGCCCATAAATAATCTTTTTCTCGTCAATCCTGCGTAATTAACATCGGAGGTTAAGTACAATATCATTTATCACATCAGAGGTGTTAACGTCAGAAGAGCACTGTCTACATTCACGCTGAAGTGCGAAGTCTAAGCCCTTTACACCCTGTCATCGCGCAGCTGGACAATTTTTTCGTTCTCATCCTAGACCTACCTTAAGTTAGTATTAAGTTTTGGAAGATAAGAATTCTCGAAGAGGTTTTCAGTCCCTAATTTGAAATTGTCACCACAATCTGACTCATAGTCTGATAAAATGATTCAATGTTTTGAGGTTAAAAAGCTGAGTCATTATATCATAAAATAAAGTTTATGAGTGATATTTTAGTACTAGCAGTAGGAGGAGGAAGAGTGTGAGTGTCATTATCTTCTCCTTCCTTCTCCTACTAATAAAATGTCACTTATAAACTTTGCTTTAGAAGATAATGACATACTCTTTCCACCACAAAATATTACATCATTTTCTCAAACTATGAGTCAGACTGTGGTCACAATCACAAATCAAGGGTTGAGAATATGTTCGGGAGTTTTTATCTCCCAAAACTTAGTATTAACTATTTACATGTAAGTGCAGGATGAGAATAAAAAAAATAGTCCTCTTGCGTGATAGGAGGGTGTATAGACTTAGAAATCACACTTCAGCGTGAATGGAAAGTTTGCTCTTCTGACATTTGACACATCTTATATGATAAACGATGGTGAACTTACCCAAGATTTACTTTGCCAAATTGACGAGAAAAAGATTATTCATTGGCCAACAAGTTCACGTCATAAGTATTGCTCATCATGGCCGAATGAAATGCAACCAGGTTGTGTTTCTCTCCCCACATTTAAATTTGGTTAGTAATTTTTGGTCAAATTTAAACACCAACTACGAGGGATCATATCCGATAATGGTAATAGGTGAATTGTGACTAAACCATTTGGATGGTGAATCATATGGATCTATTCCTTTTCATGAGTAGCTTAACCCACCTATTCCTGATGGACCACCGAAGGGCATCTTATGGGATTTTTTAAATTGTAGTAAGGCAGGCATGTAACATTGTATTCCACATAGAATAATTAAGAATTTCATCTGAGATAGCGATTATTATGTGTGCGCTGGAAGAATGTTTGCTATTAATGGAGTATAAATTGTAACACGTGTATCGACTTGATCATAGTATGCATTCAATCCAAAAAATTGTAGTAGTTTAGTAGATTATCTACACTTTCAATTATTCAGGCTAGTATATCTAAAAATGATTACAAAAGTAGAGGACGGGTTGTTTGTAATTCCCAATATTACCAATTCTTTTTCAGTTTAGTCTATTATTATCAAAATTGATACCAAATATTAAAAAACTTATATTCTTAAAAGTATGGATTGAGTTTAGATTTTATCATAAATATTATTAAGAGAATTGTTCTCTAAATCTGGTATGACATCAGTTCATGAATTGAAATTGCTTTAAGTGCCTCTCAAATGTTAATTACTTGTTAATACATTTTTTCACATGATGTACTGTTTGCTCCAAAAATTTCCCAGAATTTAGTTCTGGTTTCAGTCTTGATGGCTCTTGATTTTCGGTTGCTATTTCAAAATAGCTTTGTAAACTTATTTTTAAAACATGTCTTTTATGTATCTGGTTATAAATTTGATAGTTTCCTTATCATAAATGTTGATTGGTTATCAAAATCTTTTATTTCTTCTGTCACTAACGTGCAAACATCTCAAGAAAATGTTAATTTGTGGCATTTTAGATTGGGCCATATTGGTCAAGAAAGCACGAATCGTCTAGCTAAGGTAAGACTGTTAGATAATTTAGAAAAAAGCTATATTTACCAACATGCGAACATTGTCTAGAAGGAAAGTTGGTAAGGAAACCATTTGATAAAGGAAGAAGAGCCAACTTTCCACAACAGTTAATTCATTCTGACATCTGTGATCCAATGAATGTGAGGGCTAGACATTGAACATATTACTTCATCATATTTATAGACGACCATAGTCAGTATGGTCTAGACTATTTAATTTCTCTTAAATCTGAAGCATTTAATTATTTCGAGATTTTTATGAATTTTGTTGAGAATCAACATGATCAAAAGATTAAGGCCTTACGAATACATCGTGGCCGTGAATATCTTTCTGATGAATTTAATACTCTATGCTAAGAAAAAGAAATTGAACATCAATTGTCCATTCCTTATTCACCTAAATAGAATAGGGTAGTAGAAAAAAGGAACAGAACTCTTCTTGACATGGTTAGATCTATGATGGCTCAGGCAAATTTGCCTATATCTTTTTAAAGATGCGCTCCTTACTCAGAGGCGGAGGGAGATGGACAAGAGTAGGGTCAATTGACCCCACTTGATTTTTTATTTACTTGATAATTCAATATATATTCTAGTATATGTACCCATTAAAATGAATAAATTGACCCCACTAAAATGTTAATCAACCTATAAATTAAATATTTTATGTGTTGTCCTTATTGCAAAAAATTCTGGCTCCGCCCCTGTCCTTATTACCACATATGTTTTAAACCGAGTCTTCTCTAAATCTGTCACTACCACCCTTTATAAAACGTGAACAGGTCGTAAATCCAATCCAATCTACCTCTAGTTCTTTTGTTAAATTAGGACCGAGAGGTAGAAAGAGTGTCTTTATAAGACACTCTGAATTATCAAAAAGATACGTTTTCGTAAATAAACTCAAAAATGGACAAGTGACGAAATATGAATCACGAGATATCACATTTTTAGAGAACGATTTTCCAAAATTGAGGGACATAAGAAGTAAGGAGCAACACATGACAAACACGTGTTGTGCCACGTGATGTGCATGCATGCATGGCCTGCCATGTTGTAGGACACGTGGTAGACATGCACGCAAGATGTGTTGCTAACCATTTAACGTGGCATGCCACATGCAACCACGTGGCGAAGCTACTAGGTAGAATATCATGCAGAATATCGTTTTTGAAAATTTTGCAAGTCCCAACAGAATAGCACGACATGACGACATGTCATTGACTTCCACTTGTGTCTTCATGTCAAAGATGACGAGTTAGAAAACTGTCACTAGATATTATTCCAAACGTGAGTGACTTGGTTTAAATTTTACTTTGGAGAAATATTTTAAGAGAATTTTTCTCAAAATAGTGCTACTATTTATGAGAAATTATAGAAAAAGTACTAATTTTTTTAATTGCTTAGTGTTAAAAATGAACAACAATTTTTATCCGTGACATGTACCGAGTCAGGGAAAAACTTGTGTCCAATGTGAACACCAATTTGGTAATAAAAAAAATTCAACACAATGTTTATAATTTCCAATGTACCATAGCACCTTTTTTGAAAAAACTCTGTTTTAAACCCGCAATCACAATGATCAAACGTAGACCCAAGAACAACAGGGAATTTAAAAAAAAAACTCATATGTCAATTTAATCAAATATATCGACTAATTCAAATTACTGAAATGGCTGATCAAAACAAAACTATCAAAAAAAAAATTCGGAATTTGCATTTAGTAGAATAAACGTAGATTATATATTTTACACTTGTGAATTGTAATGTTTATAATAAAAGTAGAATAAATTTTGTACCTATTTTATTTAATACTAAATAGGATACTTATTTATGCTTTTATTTTAAAAATCCTTGGTTGGATTGATGGAACCGAAAAACGAAGGATCCCGGGCTGATCCTATTATTTTTTAAGAAAATTGCTTTACCCAAAAAATTATCCAATTAGATATTAGTTTGGTTAGTACTTCGGGATAGATCATAGATCCCTCGGCCTCTAGCAAGTCGCATATATACTTTCACTACTTATTTAAACTCTTAGGCTAGCAGCATTGTGCAGAAGCCCCACCAGCTGCACATCTTAGACGAGGTCAAACGATATAAGATGGTAGCCAACCAAGGGATGTGCAGAACAATCTACTTACCAGAATCTGCTAACCATCAGATACCATGATTTCCACTCTTGAATATCTCGACACAAGCCCGGATGAGGCCATTCTGTTTTTCGGCCTAAGATATTAGACGAAAATAAACTTCAGGGAAATGGCTACAAAAGTCTCTAGTACATCCAGAAAATGGTTACAAAAGTAAATGACGGGTTGTTTGTCAATCTCAATATTACCAATTATTTTGAAGTTTAGTCTGTTATTATCAAAATTGATATCAAATATAAAACAAATTATATTCCTTAAAGAATACATAGAAGTTAGATTCTATAATAAATATTATTAAGAGAATTGTGATTTAAATATGATATACCAGCACTTTATGAATTGAAATTACTTTAAATGCTCCTTAAATACTAGTTACTTGCAAATACATTTTTTTCCTATAAGGACATGCCATAGCACATTGATTTAAAAAATATGAGCTTCCATTTTAAAACCATGGAAGATTATTTTAAACATTTATAGTACAAAGTACTCTCTATTAATCTTTAGTGACCGGAGTCATAGAGCTTGACAATAACGGGTGCAAACTTGGGCTTGGGCCTGGTCCTAATTCGGTCCAAAAGTTGTTAGGCTTCTAGGCTAACACGTGGCAAACACGTGTTTTGCATGTATGGTCAGCCACATGACAGTCTACACACATGATGTGCCACATGGCAGCTATTCACAAATGGCATCCCACGTGATAAAGCTACTGGGTAGAATATCATTTCCAAAAATTTTGCAAGTCCCAACAGAATTGCATGTGACGATGACTTGTCGTTGATGTGTCTTAATGTCAAAGATGACGATGGTAGAAAACTCACTAGATATTATTCATGAAGTGCAACTATTTATGAGAAATGTATTAAGCTTTACTTTGGAGCAATGTATTAAGAGAATTTTTCTAAAAATAGTGCTACTATTTATGAGAAATTACAAAAATGATACTATTTTTTTTAATTACACAATTAGTGTCCAGATTGAACACCAATTTTTTTCCGTGACTTGTACCAAGTCATGAAAAAATTTGTGTCCAACGTGAACATCAATTTGGTAATTAAAAAAAATTCAACACAATTTTTGTAATTTCCCATGTACCATAGCACCATTTTTGAAAAAATTCCGTTTTAAAACCGGAATCACAATGACTCAAATGTAGACCCAAGAACCACAACGGAGCATTTTTAAATAAAAAAAATTCATATGGCAATTTAAGCAATTACATCGGCTGATTCATATTATCGGCTGATTCATATTACTGTGGCCGATCAAAGCCAAATTATCAAAAAAAAATTGATTTGAATTTAGTAGATTAAACGTAGATTATATATTTTACACTTGTGAATTGTAATGTTTATACTTTATAATAAAAGTAGAATAAATTTTATAACTATTTTATTTAATACTAAATAGGACACTTATTTATACTTCTATTTAAAAATCTTTGGTTGGAAATTGATTTACCCAAAAAATTATCCAATTAGATATTAATTTGGTTAGTACTTCGGGATAGATCATAGATCCCTCGGCCTCTAGCAAGTAGCATATAAACTTTCACTACTTATTTACACTCTTAGGCTAACAGCATTAGGCAGAAGCCCCACCATCTGCACATCTTAGACGAGGTCAAATGATATAAGATGGTAGCCAACCAAGGGCTGTGCAGAACAATCTACTTACCAGAATCTGCTAACCATCAGATACCATGATTTCCATTCTTGAGTAGCTCGACACGAGTCCGGATGAGGCCATTCTGTTTTTTGGCCTAAGATGTTAAGACGAAAATAAACTTCAGGGAACCAGTATAAAGACTAAAAACCTTAACTTCTATGCTTGAACCAGTATAGATAGTGATCCGTCTACTAGGATAAATTAGTTCTATCCTTTTTTGGCCAAATGGTCTCCGGCGCAGACGATTTATTTTGGGGACTGAAGAGCGGGAAATGAGTTCTTCTTTATAAAAAAACAATTAGGATAAATTACAGTTTGGTCCCGATTTGGAAAGAATTTTGCTTTTCCTTCCCTTATATTTTCCCTCATGTCCCATCCGGCCATCCCTCTTCGACTGACTTCTACTTTCTAAAACCTGTCTTTATTGGTATTGGTTCATTTTTTCCGTGTCCGGATTTGTTCATACGACGTTCATCCATAAGTTGTGATTTTAATTAAGAAGTATTAATAATAAATTGCACCCATTTTAACTAAGAAAACCCGTTAATATTAACTAGATATAATATATATATATTAGAACACAAAGCAACTACTGTTTCTCATGTTGTACTCTACCCAGCCAGAATCATTTCGTTGCTTCAATTATTTTTGTCCTAGAGCAGGTTCACTTCGCAATAAGATACACACAGGACAACCATTGATAACACCGTACGTTAGTAAATCGGCCACAGTCGATCAAAGTATCAATTTGTTAACAATACGAGACAATTCTTAAACAATACGACTTTTTTAAATTGAATTCGCATTTTTAAATAATTTGCATATGACTTCTTTAATAAGGCGAGACAATTCTACAAGAAAAATAAGATAAGTTGCGAGATAAATTTGCGAGCAAAAGTCATATTTAATAAGGTCGTATTCAATTATCTTATTAAAGAAGTCATATACGAACCTAGGACGAGACAATTCTACGAGAAAAATAAGATAAGTTGGGATGTTAACAGTTTACATGAGATCAATTTGTTGTAATATAATTTTGTAAAATTTTTATTCAATTTAAAATATTAAAATAATGAATTTATAAATTTTATATACTTACAAATAACTCTTATCTATTTATTGTCAACTTATACAAACATACAGATTCTAGCCCTCGCAGCGAAGAGGCATGTGAATGGAAAGAGATAGTGAGAAGAAGGTAATCTAGCATGCACCAAGCGGTACGCAAGTACATGCTAATATGGGAAACACTGAGGGGGAAGGGTGCTTCCCTCTCACTCACATGTCATCGTCTAAGTAACCAAAAATTTAAAATTTGAATTTGACAACTGGGTATTTTAATTTCTTTTGGTGATGGGACGATTCCTGGATTGGCAAACAAGGAAAAGAGCAAAGACTACACCAGCTTTTTGGTGTCCAATAATTTCTATACTCGTATAAGTCGACTTTCCCAAAGCCTCGTGCTCATAAATAACATTGCCATGCATTGATAATGCTTCTTTTCCTTAGCTTTGTCTATAACTCTTGTCCGTTTTATGCTTGTGAACTCTTTGTTATAGTTAATTTAGTAATTAGATCACTTAAAAAATATATGGTATGAAATAATTATTTGAAAATTCTTGTAGAGCTTTTGAAGGTAATTTCTTGTAGAGCTTTTGAAGTATATGGATTACGAGGACGACAGAAAAGTGATTAATTTCTGAACTAATTTAAAAGATAACAAATTTTTCTGAACTTATTCAAAAGATTACTAATCTTTGGTAGTTGGGCGAACGTAGAATGGTTATTTGATCAATGTTTTCTCAAGATTAAAGGCGGCTCTAAGGCCGACTTCATTAAAAGAGGGTAACTTGACTACAAATAATATTAAGAGAAGCTTTCTATTCTAAGGATTTTGTTTCCCACGTCAAATAGAGCATTGTAGTAGCAGAATCCGACTCCATACCCTAGAAGTGCATCCCCTGTAGAGTTTTTGCCATGGAAGACTCGGACAAACGAGCTTTCTTTTAAGTATTTAAGTATTGAAATTTGAGCCAAATAGGATCATAAAAAATGACAAGATGTTCCTTATCATACTTATGCACAATTACATTTCTAAAACTCCCAACTCATATCTTTAGCTTAATTATGACATCTCACCTGTGAATCCACTAGTGTGGACACATTCCAAGCCCATTCCTGGCTGGACTCTCATCGAATTTTTGTAGAAAAAGATATAAGATCCACTTACAGTTTAATAAAGATAATTTTATTCTACTTAAATTTTAGTTAATTAACTAAGTACATCTCTAGATAATTTAGAAACCACCCACCAATTATGGTTGAACGCAATGTTTACAACTCAGTACAATTATATTTTAGTACCATATTATTTTATTAACTTTGACAACCACCTTATGTTTCAGAATTTTGGAGCGATGTTGACACACTATTAATCTGTGAATTTTCTTTCTTCTGAATATAGCAGCTACCTTGTGATTTAGAAGGACTTTTCAACCGACAGAGTTTTTCTGGATATTCACAATATTAAAGAAGAAAATTTTAGCCGATAGAGTTGAAGGTGGTTTCCGATCAATCCTTAATAGCCCATTCAGATTTAATAAATTTCCAATCCATATAAACAAATTTGATCACAACATAATGAGTAGTTTAGCCTTGTGTATATGTACGAGCGCGCGAAAGTCATGAGAGAGATAGATATTTGATGTTGTTAGGAAATCATCAACAGTGGGAACAAAATCCCGCAAAGAACACGGAAATAAGTTATAACGTAATTCGGCCTAATGCCTACATCTAAGATGAGAAAGAAAAATTTTTAGTGATGGATACGAGTCACAAAAACCATATACAATCATAGGTAACATGTCTTTATAAAGACAACACTTGGGATAATAAAATTATTTAGGTTGAATTAGAGTCCAAAACGAGTCGCGAACTAATTAGAAAAAACTGTTGCAATAGCCCCAGCGATCGCTGAGTACCCAGTAGTCGCTGAATCCAAAAAACCGAATCTCTCTGTTTTTCCCTAGCAGTTGCTGGCTGGACAGTGACAATTGCCCCCCAATTTTCTCGCCGCCACGACTCAACAGATGTCAAGATCGTAGGTGTAGAATTTGTACTACGGTGTTCAACTTCCAGAGAAAAATGAAGATCACGTTTTTAATGAAGTCTATCCAAACATTTATTATACTAACTAATCTTAATTTAAAATATGTTAAACTTTTGAATGGTGTAAAAAAAAAATACAATTTGCCTATTCTTCACGTCCAGGATTACGTATGTGAATGAAAAGAGATAGTGAGAAAAAGGTAACCTGGCCTTGTACCAAGCAGTACGCAGGTACATGTTAATATGGGAAACACTGAGGGGGACGGGTGCTTCCCTCTCACTCACATGTCATCGTCTAAGCAACAAAAAATTTAAAATTGAATCTGACGACTGGATATTTTAATTTCTTTTGGTGATGGGACGATTCCTGGATTGCCAAACAAGGAAAAGAATAGACTACACCAGCACTTTGGTGTCCTATAATTTCTCTGCTCTTATAAATCGACTTTTCCAAAGCCTCGTGCTCATAAATAACATTGCCATGCGTTGGTAATACTTCTTTTCCTTAGCTCTGTCTATAACTCTTGTCGGTTTTATCGTATCAATCAATTGGACTGTAATTTTTATATATGTTTAATTATTAAATAACTTTAAATACCCTCTAATATTTCTTTAAAATAAATCACTTTTTTCTAAAAGTAAATTTTTACAGCATGCAATTGTTGTATTAGGTCAAACGTGTTTTGGCTTATAAGTATCAAGCTTAAATTAATCATTTTAATCCAACAAACTATTTAAATAAAATACATTCAGATTCTAGACACCAAAGTTTAATTGAGTTGACCATCTATCCAACTATTCTATGAATTTAGAAATTGATATGACTCGATCTAGTCTTTAGATCATATTCGAGCTACATCAAAATATTTAACATATTAAAGTTTTACAAATACAATACAAATACATCGGTCATAACAACGTGCTGATAATCCAACCTCCTAAATAAAGAAACAGGTAACCCCTCGTCATGAAGGCTAACTATCTCCAAATTTTCATAGGTTGTGATTATTTTAAGCTGAAAAATTCGTAACAAAAAAAAAAATTAACTAGGCACAGTCAGAGTGACTCAAATTGATATCAATCCCGCTACTCGTAACTCATCAATGCTCATACAAGTATATTCCAGGGGAGGCTAGATTTACTCGTCTTTGTTGTTGATCCTGCTAAATCTGATATCCGTAACTTATCAGTAACAATATGAATATATTGAGAGAGACTAACTGCTTGCAAATTATTTAGATGTACCTCAAAACCAAAAATTAAGGTATATCAAAAATAACTAGATCATACAAAAGACTCCTAAACAAGCTTATAATGCATTCACCACGTGGTTGCCCTCCTCGATAACAATATCATAATCTCTCGGGTTATCTTGATTCAATATTTCAATTAGAGCAACTCCTAATACCTTTGTGGGCTCTCCCAGTATAGAATCTTTTTTTTTCTTCATAAAAGCTTTCACTCCACGTAATTTGATCAACACATGTATTGTTTTGCGTGATTTCAGGGATGGAGTGCTGCACTGTTGAGTTGATTTTAGAATTTTTTTTTTGCCAAGAAGAGTATATTCATAGTAAGATTTAGAACATAAAATTTTATTGTGAGGTTAGGATTGTCGGATTAAATTTAAACTACTATAGGGAAGACAAAAAGACTTTGATTTTCTTGTAGTATTCCATACCTTTGACTTAATGTATCAATGTAATTCTCTTTCTCGGACAATCTCAATCTTAAATAACATTAGACTCTTCCATATCAGTCGACTTCTTTTATTATTAATAGGTTGTATTGTAATACCTTTTATTTCACATCACAACTAAAATTAATTTTTATTGAGCACCCTCAAATTAATACAAGACGTGGTCCTGCACATACCTGTAAATAGTTACTACTAAGTTTGGGAGATAAAAACTCATGAACAGTTTCATCCCCTAATTTGTGATTGCCACCACAGTCTGACTCATAATCTAATAAAATGACATATGATTTGTAGTGAAAAATTGTGTTATTATCTCCTAAAATAAAGTGTATGAGTGACATTTTAATTGTAGTAGCATGAAGAAGAAGAGTGTGAGTGTCATTATCTTCTTCCTCCTCCTAGTACTACTAATAAAATGTCACTCATAAACTTTGTATTAAGAGATAATAACACACCATTTACACCACAAAACATTGCATCATTTTATCAGACAATATGTCAGATTGTGGTAGCAATCACAAATCAAGGGTTGAAATTTGTTCGGGAGTTACTATCTCCCAAAACATGGTACTAACTATTTACATGTATGTGCAAGAAGAGAATAAAAAAAATCCAATTTTGCGATAAAAGGGTGCACATGGCTTGGACTTCACACTTTAACGTGAGAATGCATACCTTGCTCTTCTGACATTTGACACATCTAATGTGATAAACGATGCTAGAGTTAACCCCTATGTTAACTTTACAGTATTGACGAGAAAAAGATTATTTATTGGCCAACAAGTTCACACCATAAATGTGGCTCGTCATGGCCTAATGGAATGCTTAGTTATTCTCAGGGTGGACAGCTGAAGGTAGCATGAAGTTCGACTGCACAAAAGGCTAATTGGTTGCAATCCCTTGGTTCATCGAATTCATGAGAGGAAAAGCAACCTAAAACTGTAAACCAATTTCAAAAGCATTCTAGTTGGAGCTATTCCTAGTAGTGCTTGATTATTCTTAGAGAAGCGATGAAAGGAAAGTTTTTGGCCAAAGCCAAGAAATGTTGAAGGTTTGTGGGGTTGGGTATTGGGTTCAAGGGTTTAGGTGCTTTTCATGGCTGGCTCTTAACTTCCGCATGATCTCTTCAAAAAGTGTTAAATAATTTGATGATAATCGTGGGTGAGAGACAAGATGGAGAAAGGAGATGAAGGGATGAAGGGAGTGACGAAGAAAGGGAGGAGGAGGAAAAGGAGAAAAAAGGACTAGGCGTCAAGGGTTAAATAATTTTAAAAGACAAGGAGCAATTTGTAAACTTACGTAGAAATTCGCTAGAGAAAATAGTCAATTCTGGCGTCAAGGTTAAATGGTGTCCTTTCAACAAACTAAAAGGACTAAATATAAAGTAAAAAAAAATAGGGGGATGAATCGGTGATTTCGGCAAATCCTAGGCAGCTAAGACAATTATCCCTAAATTAAAACCAATTGACAATGACGATGATTCCCACGAACAACGATGACTCCAATGAAGTAGTACGACGAACAACAATCACTTCCACAGATAGTCGATGGACGATAGTGACTCTCATGGACCGTCAATAGACTAAGGGGATGACTCCCATTCCTATGAACGACGGTCTCTCACGTAGGAGTAGGATGAACTGTAGTGACTTCCACGAATATGCGACGAAAGATAGTAACTCCCACGGAAAACCGATTACGGAGGTCTAACGGATGGTAGTGACTCTTATAGATAGTCGAACGACGATGTCTACCACAAACAGCCGACGAACAGCAAAGGTCAATCGAACAATGGAGGTTTAGGTTTGGAGGACGACAGTAGTAGTTTGGGTCTAAAGGATTACAATATTTTGGATTTGGAGAGCGAGGAGGTTTATAGAGGATAGCGGCAGTTCATCGAAAAGGGAAAAAGGAGTGAGAAAAAGGAAAAGAAAAAATAGAGAAGAAAAAGGGAAAAGGGTAGAGACGTAAAAGTAACAAGAGTAGGAAAAGGAAAATAAATTAAATTATGACAGGTAGGATTTGTTGTTTCTGATCACAAATTTACTTTTTTTGGTACTTATTTGTTTATCAAAAAGTAAAAAAGAATACTCCAAAGTCCAAACAATTTTGGTATCATCAAATTTATTTTTATTTTTTTTGAAAAAAGTTAGATTTGATAGTCTAAATTTTTTTTTTGAAAGTGATAGTCTAAAAGTTAATCGTTATTAAAAAATACTGTCTAGTTCCCACCGAATCCAATTCATATACCTTAGATAGATTTTCTTGATTTAGTCCCATTTTATCGTGGAGAATATTGTTTCCAACATTTTTGCAAGTTTAACATATTTGCACATCACGACAACTTGACGACCTGTCGTTGACTTCCACTTTTGTGTCTTCATGTCAGATGACGATGATGTTAGAAAACTCTATGTCACTAGATATTATTCCTCAAGTAAGTGTCTTTGTTTAAAGATTAAACTTTACTTTAGAGCAATGTTTTAAATGCTTTACCCAAAAAATTATCCAATTCGAAATTAGTTTGGTTAGTATCGGGATAGATCCCTCGGCCTCTTGCAAGTCGCATATATAACTTTCACTTCTTAACAACGTACTAGTCACTATTTACGCACTCTTAGGCTAGCAGCATTAGGCAGAAGCCCCACCAGCTGCACATCTTAGACGAGGTCAAATGATATAAGATGGTAGCCAACCACAGGGCTGTGCAGAACAATCTACTTACCAGAATCTGCTAACCATCAGATACCATGAGTTCCATTCTTGAGTAGCTCGATACGAGCTCGGATGAGACCATTCTGTTTTTCGGCCTAAGATGTTAGGCAAAAATAAACTTCAGGGAACAAGTATAAAGATTAAAAATTTTAATTTCTACGCTTGAACTAGTATAGATAGTGATCTGTCTACTGACGTGAACAGAACAAAGATTGGATCACATTCATTAACACATTGGTGAGATATGACAATGCTGTTTCTTACCTTTTCCAGCATCCCCGTCAAGCATTTGATCTCATTTTTCTTTGCAGTTGACAAATTATCGGCAACATCCATGACATTAGTCCTGCAAACCAGCACCTTAAAAAGTAAAGCTACAAAAGAGGAACTGCCTTGGTAAGGTAAAAATCAACAAGACTACTTGCTTATGGTCACAGAGGCAGGATCAATGAGAATCAAATGTTGCCAATAGAAGTTATTTAAGACTCGCAGTTTCCTAACATTGACAATTGACAAATAACTTGTACAAACAACACTAAGATGTCCCACGCGAGGTCCTGTTCTATCACGTAGACGAAGTAAGAACAAGGCAAGAAATAAAAAGACCTCTGCAACGTTGCTTTGCTTGAAGAATGTATAGTATAAATAACTGTTCGAAAAACACCCATTCTAATTCAAATAATAACCTGAGGATATATGATAATTTCAATAAACCAAAGATTAGAAGCGTAAATTCAATATCACGACTCTTGGCTGCAAGGAAAGGAACAGTACGAGAAGGCAGAGCTCTATCATGTGAATACTGGCAATCTACATGTAGATCCACAGGTGTCCAGTGACATGCTCAGGTTCAAGCAAGTTAGCCACAATGTTGCCAATACAGTAAAAATTGTAAGACACTTGCTATCATAATGCATCCACAAGTATGAAAGGTTAGTTAATTTTAAAAGGGCTCTCGGCAGATCATGAATTTGGGAGCAAAAACCAATCATAACAGAAATGCATAACATTGATAAAGTAATTAATGCGACATACTTCTTGAGAAACAAAGAGTCCAAACTTTGTTCTTCTATGAGTTGGTCCAGGGTATCTAGGGCAGATCCCACCTGTGATAGACAAGTACAGTAGATGTTGCAAAGACAAATTGTAAGCATCAAATTCAGCATACTACCATTATTATGCATCCGGAAGTACATTAACAGGTCAAAATTATAGATATTAAGAAAACATTTTTTTGTCTGGCTACAAAGAGATAATGGAGAAAACAGAGCAATCACGTTTTGCAAATGCAATTTTAGATTGATGTTGTTCATTTAAAGATTAGGTACTTGGAAAAACCAGTTGGATCCTTCCTACGTTATATCACAAATTTTATATTTCTCTGAGAAAAACTGCTTCAAACATTGAACTCCAGATTTATACTTTTATATTTTCTGCTCCAGCTCTTTCAAATATAGTAAGTGGTGTTTGCATAGTACAAGCACAACTATAGTAAGGCATGCCCACCAATATGCAACCAAATCCTTGCATTTTTTCCAAAGGCTATTTCCACGCTTCAAACCTCTGACTAACAAGACACAAGTCGAGCAGCTTACGGTGCACCAATGCTTACCCTTAGCAACTTATACTATACAAAGTCGAGATTAGGACTTCAGTTATAATTTTTTTTGGTCATGCACATTTGATGTAAATTGGAAAAACTGTTAATTTGTTCATAAATAGGATGGCATCATGGCACACTTCATATATTTGAGCATCTTCTTGTAGAATGGGATGATAGAGACAGCAATGATGGAAAAAATACCGCAATCTTTATGTTCATAATCAAATTATTATGCTATTCGTTCAACGCATAAAAATCAGTAACACATGCATTGTCACTGAGTTCATAATCTGATTGCAGAAACATGAGTTGGTCGAAGTTTACCTGCGTTTCAGTGCATAAAGATTCAAACTCTTCCTGCAATATTGTATCATATAATGTCACATTTAATCATACAGAAGAAACAGAAAAGGCAGAGAAGGGAAATCCATAAAATGCGCAATAGTGGCTTCTAACAGCACTGCAGCATATATCTAGCAAAGGGAAAAGTCAATTATTATGATTCTCAATTTAAATTCAGTTGGTATCATACTTAATTTCATGCATTGAAAAGTATAATTATCTCGTCTCCTAAAATCGTGTTCCCTCATGTGTTGACACCTTCATGCTAAAAAGGAAGTTGAATAGTGTATTGGTTTTCATAGTCTGCAGCATTCACAGAAGTGCATTCTTTTTAACTGTTTAAAATGCCTTTGTCTTTATGCTTTTCAAAGAAGAAAAAAAAACATTTTATCTATTGCTTCACTTAGAAATAAAGACACCAGGAGTCTGGTCCAACACTAGACTTTTCTAACTGAACTAATAAAGATTACATCAGAAAGTTCAATATCTACCGTGCTTCAAAATGAATGTGAAAATCCTGAAATTCTATCCAGTACCAATTTTAGTACCCGCACATTACAAGAGTCTTGGAGTTAATGGTGAAATTATAGAGTCTTGCTCTTAAGTCCGTTCCCTGTCATTAATTCCAGGTATGATGCCAAACACTACATTCACTGGACGCGGGCAGGGCAACATATATTTCACTCAAAGCAGTTAAAAACCGAGTTTAGCTTTTGAGTGTAGTAGTGAACACTTATTTCACAAATCCAACATTAACACTTTCAGACTCTAATTTGATGCATCTTGAAACATGAGAAACAAATTGATTTTTACCAAGGCCAGTGTGTGTGTGTATAGTGAACTTTCTCCCAAATTTAAAGTTTTGTTTCACACACAATAGCAACAAAGTCATTGTGTAAAACCATCAAATCTATGCATTCCAAGCTATAGGAACTTCGATATCCTACCCAAAACCTTAAAATAGTCAGTAAAAGGACTTTTTAAGGTCATTGTAGTTTTATGGTTTGCATGGATTTCCATAACCTTAAGGTCATTGTGGTAATCCCAAGACGCCCCTTATACGAAGCCCATCGGGCCGAAGTTTGCATGGATTTTTTCTAGTTTGCCAACGTGCCAAGACATGGGGGTGGGCAATGGGCCACAAGTCTCATAGGAGCAATTGACTCTGAAACCATATGGAATCCTAGTTTTCTATCTCATATAGACAGCTATGTGGTGGCTACAGGAAGTCTCGATACTATATAAAATCTGACTATTACCCCAGAAAGACCTTCTTTTATAATTCAAACTTCAAAAAAATGATCAAGATGCAGACTCATGACAACTAACCACTAAAATATGTGTGAGAGCAACGTTGAACATGTGCAACCTCTCTATCAGAGATTCCAACAACGAATGATGGCTTGGGACGAAACAAACTCAAATCAAACAAAGTGAAAAACTTCGTACCTCAAGATCCTTGTGCAATGAAGCAACAACCTGAGAATATTGCAGAAATAGTACATTAATAACAACAACAATATCAAAGACCATAAATGCCACAAACCTTGCTAATGTCAATCATTAGCAAACACCAACGAAACAATCATAGTGTGACAGGAATCATCAACGAAACAATCATTGTTGACGATTAACATCCCATAACGAAACAAATTCTCAAAAGTATGCATCCTCGTAAAAGAATATCACGAGTGCGTTCACATTGTCTGTCTAATTCGGTATCCGAACTCGTATAGACCGTACAACAAACATCCCTAAGCATAGGGGCAGGCCAGGATTCAGAACTACCTGGATAAATAGGCGGTGAAGATGCCCCCGCTCCGGGTCGCTAAACCCCGAGAAAACGTTCGAGAACTCCTATTAGGTTAACACAAAAAAAAAGAGGATAAACAAAAACGGTGTCCAATGCGAAAGAGTTTACCGACATAAACCCTAAAAGAGGGGAAAAGGTAGTAGAGAACGGTTTACCTCGTTGGTACAGGGGGTGAGGAGAGATCGAATAACGAGCTTGAAGGATTTGATTAGGTCGAAATGCTTCGATCCCATTTCCGCTTCGCCTTTCTTCTCCATCGATTTTTTAATCGCTCGCAGACGAATTATTTTGGGGACGGAGGAGCGGGAATAGAGTTCTTCTTTATTAAAACAAGGGAAAAGAATCTTTAAGTACCCTGTGGTTTGCAAAAAAATCACTTTAGTACCCTGTGGTAAAGAACCCTTAATTCGAGTCATACCTCACCAATTTTCCATTACTTTGGTCCCAAAATTACGATATTGCCCCTCCCTGAATCAGAATCTAACCAAACCCAATTCAACCAGACCGAACTCATATTCAATTTAACCCAATGGAGCATAGAAAATAAAATATGACTCGGATTGAGCTGAAATTTTACAAGAAGAATTCTAAAAATAAGTAGGACATACGAAAAAAATTTCAAAAATTTTAGAGGCCCGAAAGTAATTTTTTTTTCAAAGTGCTGAAACTTCGTAAAATCATATAAAATAGAAAATACATCCAATTAAGTTGAAACTTGTCCCATTGGGAAGAATCCTAAAAATACATATGATTTAAGAAATACATTTTAGGAATTTTAGAGGCACAAAAGTATTTCTTTTATTTTTTGAAGTGCTAAAACTTCGTAAAATTGTATAAAATAGAAAATACATCCAATTGCGTTGAAACTTGTTCCATGAAATCTTAAGAACCTCCAATAAATTTAGGAACTAAAATGCATCCCTAGGACAAGTTTCAACTTAATTGAATGTATTTTCTATTTTACGTGATTTTACAAAATTTTAGCATTTTGAAAAATAAAAAAAATACTTCCAGGCCTCTAAAATTCTTGAAATTTTTTCTGTAATTCGTGTGTATTTTTAGGATGCTTATTGTAAAATTTCAGCTCAATCCGAGTCATATTTTATTTTCTACGCCCTATTAGGTTAAATTGAATATAGGTCCGGTTCGGTTGAATTGGGTTTGGTTAGGTTCTGATTTAAGGAGGGGCAGTATCGTAATTTGGGACCAAAGTGATGGAAAATTGGTGAGGTATGACTCCAATTAAGAGTTCTTTACCACAAGGTACTAAAGTGATTTTTTTGCAAACCACAGGGTACTTAAAGATTCTATTCCCTTAAAACAAATACGATAAATTACAGTTTGGTCCCTATTTGGAAAGATTTTTGCTTTTCCTTCCCTTATATTTTATTTTCCTCATGTCCCATCCTTCTTCATTCTTAAACATGTCCAGTCCAGGGGTGAACGTTGTTTACACACAACTGGGCCATACTAGCAATAGCAAGCCCATTAAGAAGTTGCTCGTCTTTATAGAAGTGGACTGTGCCACGGAATGGCCCAAAGGGATAAACACTACAAAATACGTCATTTTTTATTCCATTTTTTGTTATGATAATGAGTTTTCTAGTTACTTCAGTTTATTAAAAAATTTAGAATTTAAATATTCAAAATATAACAAGAAATTTTTATTACTTTATAAGATCATAGTCGATTACATATTAATTAGTTAATTTAATACGTGTTCATGTGGTTTTGATCAAATAATCATCAGGAATAACACTATTTATTTTGCGCGATAGCTGAGCAGTGATTTAATTTGTTGACAGATTGATTTTTTTTTAGCAACTGAATATTATGCTATATTTTTCTTTTTTGATATATTGATGCTATGATTTTTTGTTGTGGGAATATAATGCTATCGTTGCCATCAGGTGAAGCAGTTTAATTTTGAACTACTAAATAATAATACCCACAAATTTTCAAAAAAATAAATAATAATATCCACAACTAGACCTGGCCACGAATCGAATCCGATTCGTAATTCGATTCGATTCGATTCGTTTATAATTCGATTCGATTCGTGTATAATTCGATTCGTCAAAAATTCGATTCGAATTCATCATTGTTCGAATTGAATTCGGTTTATGATTTTAATAATTCGTCAAACCGGCAAATTAAATTCGAATTCGATTCGAATTCAATTCGTAAAAAATTCGTTTTAAATTTGCCTAGAATTCATATATATATAAGGTGGGAGCACTTTTGAGGGCGCCAACCCTTAAACTCTTAAACCACTAAACAAGGAACCCTTAAACCCTCAAACCCTTAAACCCTTAAACCCTCAAACCATTAAACCCTTAAACCTTCAAACCACTAAACCATTAAACTATTAAACTTTTAAACCCTTGAACCTAAGGATACGTAGGCAATTTAATTTGGTATATTAAGTGCAAGCGCAAATTTTAATTTTTTTCCAAAAAATATTGAATATTTATTTATATTTATTTTTTATTAAATATTAAATATGTATGAATTAATTCGAATTCGATTCGTATTCAATTCGTTTATAATTCGTATTCGATTCGTTCAGATTCGATTTGTTTATAATTCGAATTCGAATACGGTTTATGTTTAAATAAATTCAAATTCGAACCAATTCGATTCGAATTCGTTCGAATTCGAACCGTGGTCAGGTCTATCCACAACATTGACGATTTCTTCTTTGGACGACAAATGAGGTCCATTGGTTGTCGATATCGATGTGTCTTTGCCGTTTTGCATGCCAGCGTATAAGCGCATTAATTGGACAAGCCCACAAGCACCACCCACCTCAATAGTCAATGGATTAACATGTAATTAAAAAGACTCAAAGAAAGAGCGACCAAACGCGTTTCCCCATGCGCATATCCCAATCATTTATTCCGTTGCATTCCCGCTATTATATAAAATAGTGAATTAAAACAATACATGGATGGAACCATTAAAACTAATTATTGTACATACTTGGACTTTTTCAACATAAATTCATAGAACGCGTCAAATGAGCATCGTTACAAGTCAGTAAAATTACCCACCGTTATGACTCCATGTTTCTTAACACCTAATATTCGAACATTCAGTCTACGTTCGAATTAACAAATAATAATTTTTAATAAAATACATTTAAAAAATAATAAAATTCTTTTAATAAATATTGAATAGTGGTATAATTTTAGGACTCAAAATCAATTTTTTTGTTAAAATAAAATAGTTTTTTCGTTGGTTCAACAATGAAATCACTTTTGATTTTTCTATTGTATTTTAGCAGTTAAATAGATATCTTCTCAATTTTTTTTTGAGGGGTAAAGATGGCGCAAAGCCTATATATATAAAAGGATTACATCAAACACAAATAAAACATAAGTAAACCAAGCAGAAACCGAAACTAGTCCGACAAGTGCAAAGTGGCACAGGAGTGGAACGAAGGGCGATCGAAAAGACACAAAGGTCATCGATCGATGCGGGATTCTACCGAAACAAAGTTCGGCAAGTAATCTCAAGACCCAAAGATCGAGAGGACAACTGAGCGTAAACTCAGCAGATTGCCAAGGCCGACGTAAATCAGCCGAGGCAAGATTTCCCACCCACACACATCGGACAAGTAACGAGATCCGAAGGGATCGCAGATCCGAACAGCATAGATCCAAACAAAAACAAACTAAACAAGGCCGATAGACAACGAGACCATCAGACAAAATGATCTCGGAAACGCAACCAACAAAGAAATAAAAATAACAGTAAACAACAGGCAACATCAACCAAAAGTACCAAACAACAAAAACCAAAAACAACAAAAACCATCCTACAACAGCCTTCAACAAACAAAAGTAATCACAATCGGTGGCAGCCAAGTCGAAGCCCAAAGCTACGCCGGCAACTCTGAATAGGAAGGCTCTGGCCACCAAGGAGCCGACGGCTACGGTCGTCAACACGGGGACCAAAGCTACCCCTGCTGCGAAGAAGGTGAAGAAAGTACCGACGGCGATTGCGAAGGCGGGGAGGACGTGGCCGCCGGAGATGATGGCTCCCACGGAGAAAGCTACAAGCAGGCCCAAAGCGACGGGGAGGGAATCGGCAACGAGGCTATGTACAGAGGTGGAGGAGGATGGAGGCAGGGAGGTAGAAGGCGGACAAGGCGGCGAGGAGGTGGAGGAATGGCGGAAGATGGATGGTGGAGGGTGGAGAAAGCCCTTGAAAAAGGGGGGGAAGTTAAGGAGAAAGTCAAGCTCCACTACGGGAGAGATTTGGTGGAAGAGATTGAGGGTAAAAGGAGGAGGTAGATGGAGAGAAAGAGGAGGCGGAGGGAAGAAAAGAGAAGGCAGTAGAAGGGAAGGCGGTGGAAGAGTGGAAAAGGTGAAAAAATGGGATATTTTCACATATCCCAAGTCAGAGCAAAGATGGGGTGGGGGTCGACTATCATTTGTTTCCGGATAGCGATTGCTATTCTGGTTAGCTGAATGTATGATATCTTCTCAATTAAGTAACAAAGAATTCACTTATCAAAATAGTAAGTAACAATGAACTTTTAAGCTTTCTAATGCTACTGGATTAAATTCCCGTAAAAAATTATTTTTGTTCGCTTCTAGCCAATAAATTGAAAATTTCGCAACCAAACTAGCATAATTTGATTCCGAACATGGATTATTAGAAGTCTAAAAGTGTTATTACAGCAGCAGCAACCGGGTCAAACATACTCAAATTATTGTCCGATTAAAAGGAAAATTAAAAGAAAAAAAAAACCAGTGAACCCGAATTTAAAATCAGATTCTACCAGGAAAATAAGTTAATTAAAAGAAACTGACTTCCATCATTCCCCTGGGGTCTTGTTTTCGAAGAAAAAAACGTACCACGACCTTCTAGAATCAGACTACTTAGCTAGTTAGTTAGGCTTCATGTTTTTGTCCACTCTATGAACTGGTCAAAATGAGATACTTTCCGTAAATTTTCCATCTGCTTCCCTTAAAAGTTTTTTCCTGAAAATTAAGCCCCTTCTGGTCATTGGTGGCCTCCTCTTCCTTACAGAACAAGTTATTTTTTCTCCGGGTCACCCCTTTTCTTTTTCTCCGTAGCCGCTCTTTTCGGGTCCCTAAGGTCACAAAAAATGGCAGAAGTGGACCAAGTTCGGTTGGTTCGTTGTCCCAACTGCAGGAATCTGCTGCAGGAGCACCCTCGTTCCTCCATCTATAGGTGCGGTGCTTGTGATTCCGTTCTTCAAGGTTACTACTTCCTTCTCTAATTGTTCTCCGTCTCTTTCGTTTCGTGTTTGCTAAGGCCGGTTTATAAGTGTTGAAAATCTGTGGAACAATTTCCTTAAAGTTTGGAGTTGGATGTGGAGTTACATTGTTTTGTTCAATAGAAAAACGTGTTAGTTTACTTGGGGTCATCTTGAATGCAGCAAAGAAGAAGGTTAGTGTAAATGGTGATGGGTCATTGGAGGATCTTGGAAAGGAAGAGGCTAGGAATGATAATAGTTATAGAAGGAAGGAAAGATTTGCCAAGCAAAGGACAGTACAGCTTGATGCCAACAGAAGTCTCGAGGGGCGGAATTCAAGCCACGGAAACGTAGCAGCGGACGGACCCTATCCGTCCCAATTGGAGGGGAGTGGTGATAGTTCATGGAGGGTGAATAGGTCCAGGCTGAGTTTGGGTGGAGCTAGCCATGGAGCTTATGGATCTAGTCATCCGAATAGGCCAAGCAAGACTTCAAGGCTAGAGCAGGATCAAGGGTTGATGTGGAAATTGGATGAGCTGAAAGAAGTTGGGATGAGATCTTTGCCTGAGAAGCTAAGAGCAAAGGCTGATTGTGAGAGTACAAGGCCTTGTGGTTCTTATCATGGTGCAGTTAAGCATTTCCATGAACCCTCTTACTTGAGACGATATGGCTTTGGACCAGGTTTGCATCCACACAGATGTGAAATGAATATGCAGGACCTATCTGTTCTGAAGAATGATCTCTGCCAAGCCAGAACTTCAACCTCCAGTGGCCCGTTTCGGCCACAACCCTGTCGGAATTGCCAACCAGCCTCTCATGATCGTTTCCCGAAGAAATTTATGTCTGCAGATCAAGAATATCAGATGCCTCACCACTGCCGGTCGCAATCAAAGAGACCTGGTTGCTCATGTGTTCACTGTGATTCGCGTGCTTCTCCGCGAGGTCCATCTACTACTATTCCAGGCCTCATGGGATTTCCACAAAACCGAATGGATCCCAGTTTTGGCCACCATGCCAATCCTGTATCATTTGGGCCATCGAGAACCAACTGTTCTACTGAATCTTCTACGTCGCATCTGCAAGATGAACAATCAAATCCTAGACACCGGAGTAGCATGGATTCTGATACTGATTCTTTCGATTGGTACCGTCGGCCAACAATGCGAGTACAAGAACCCACTGGGAACAGAAAGAGACTGTGTCATCCAGTAGCTGATGGGGCGCCATTTATTGTATGTCACAATTGCTTGGAGTTACTAAGACTCCCCATTGTGCTTAATTGGAGGCAGCAAAATAATCCTCAGAAGCTGCAATGTGGAGCTTGTTCTACGGTATTGTTTCTTTCAATCAAGAACAAGAAGCTAAGAATTTCTCTACAAGCAAAGAAGAAGCAAGCATCAGATAGAAACAACGGTAACATTTCTCAACAAGGGGAGAAGAAGCAAGCATCAGATAGAGACCATGATTTCTCTGGCAATGTAACCAACAAAGTCAACTCTGGTTCTAGTGACAGGTCGAGTGCGCTTAGCGTGACATCTAAAGTTGGCAAGGAAGAGTCTGGCAATGCTGATGGCTCTCCAAAGTCCGAGGAAAATATAGTTCTGCCCACGGTGCAGGTACGAAACGAGAGCACAGGTACTGAGAGGAGTACCATTGACTCTTCACCCTCTCTGGTTGGAAAAGAAGTTGAGGCTTTGGAAGCTATTCCATCCCACAAAGAGGATTCCTCCTCCTCATCTGACTCTCCTGCCCTGCCATTGAGACACCATGAACCAACAATCCGAGGTTCTGACAGCCACGATCTCTTGAACAACGCATCCTCTGATGATAATATTGACAGGGTTGGTGAAGGAAATGGGGGTGAAGTAGAAGAGATTAATGTAGTTGATAACAAGGTCTATTCTGAATTGAGAAGTGATGAAAAGGATGAAATGGTGTCTACAGAAGTAGATGAATCTTTCCAAGAGTACCTGAAAAGTGAATTGTCCCAAGAATTTTCCAATGAGTTTAGCCAAAATGTTAAGGGAACAAGGATCAGCAATGGGGTACATCCATATTTAGTGAATGTTGTGATGAATAGTTTCAAGAATCTCTCAATGACAAGTCAACGCAAGGGAAGAACCAATGAAGACCCTGAAGTTTTTGTGAATGGCCAACCAATTCTGCAGCACCAAGTGGCAAAGGCAGAGAAGCTGGCTGGACCCATTAGTCCTGGAAATTACTGGTTAGATATTTCTACTTCCACTAGGATTAATATCACGTCACCTTCATGTTTTGAGATTTTGGTCTCTTTTTTCTTTGGTAGATTGACAATTTGTATGATTTGCATTTGGAAGGTATGATTGGCAAGCGGGATTCTGGGGTGTGTTTGGACAACCTTGCCTCGGCATCTTACCCGTGAGTCGAGTACTACCGAGTTCTTTGAAAGTTAATCTTCTTTTGCATGTGCTTTACTTACAAAACTCAACGTGATATGTCCGTCTTGCCACTTGAATCAACTCTTAGTACTGTCGAGTCGAGCTCACTAGTTGTTGCTTGTTATGCAGCCGTTTATCGAAGAGTTTATCTATCCGATGCCCGCGAGCTGTGCCGCAGGGAACACGGCCGTGTTCGTCAATGGAAGAGAGCTTCATGAAAACGATCTGGAGTTGCTGTCGAGCAAAGGACTACCAACTTCGAGGGACAAGCTCTACCACGTTGACTTCTTTGGGAGAGTCGTTGACAAGGATTCTGGTGAAGAGGTGGCTAACCTTGGCAAGCTGGCTCCCACGTAAGTGCTGTTCTCTTCTTGTGTTCTTTCTATATACAAATCAGTTCTTTCTGCTAGAGTCTCACTTGCTGTGTCAATACAAACTAGGAGAGAGAAAGTGACATGTCGCAAAAGTCGCAATTCATATTACAATTGTTTAAAAAGTTAATTATGGATAAAATTTTGTAACAAAAATATCATTTTGTGAAATCTCTGTCACGAAATAATATATTTTGACTCTACGAACGCGTTAATAATTTTTGTCTAAATGGTTGAATACTCGTGGAAGCAGTGTGGAGAAACAGAACCGTGGATTTGGCATGCGGGTTCCAGGCGAGGCTTTGTGACCGACCAGTTTTTCATTGTAGACTGAGTTGTATAGTATATGTCTTTTCGGAAGCAAAGGTTGTATAATTATAAAGCTTCGTTTGGTATAAGGGTATAAATATACGTATATATATATATTTATATATTCTTGACAATAGTTCTCTACCTCTTCCTTATGGCTTATTGTATTTATTTTTTCCTTTGTCTCGGAGGTCGAGGGAACATTATAGATCTCTCCTCTTCTGGTTTCTGGTATTTGGTTAATTTTGGATAGCTAAAATGATGGTTTGCTGATACGCATTGGGCTGCCCCTTGGTCTTTACTTGGGCTGGGCCTCAGCTATGTACACATTCTCACAAGGCGAGTAAAATTTCTTTAAACTCATGAGAAAAACTAATAAGTTTTTTTTTTGGTGAAAAGAAAAACTAATAAGTAATAACATCAAACTCGTACCTGATAGATTAAAATGTAATCTTGTCCACGCAGTCAAAATACTCACTTTGATGTCAATCTATTTACTCTATAAAATGACCTTGAACACCAGCTGATTCTAATTCGCTCGAGAGAAAGAAATTCCGAAGAGAAAATTGAAAGAGATACAAACACGAAGTTTGAAACTGAATTCCGTTCTCTTCTATTGTTTTAATATATAATTTCTTAGGAATTGATGCGCAAAAATATTTTAGGAAAACATGATAATTTTTTATTGTTTAGGAAAAATTGGGAGAAGAAAATCCAATGCTTCAAACTTCTCCAAAATTATTGATCATTTTTGAAATATGGAGTAACTACTCCATTTTTCACCGTCACCCTTATTAAAAAACAGAATTTAAACTGTTCAAAATCACGAAGAAACTTCAAATAATATTGGACAATGGTCGTGAGATCGCTACGGTCCTAAAGGGAGCATACAAACGTTCATTTGCTAAAATACACCATGTTTTAGAGGGTGACACGCATTAATGTGGGACGTTAAATTATATTAAGTTATGTGGTCGGTGACTGATTATTATTGTGATTAAAGTAGGAAACTATCCGTGCAGTTTGATTGTTATATTTGTGATCACTATGATGGAGGAACCGGCTGGTCTAATCATTTTCTAAATTTTAGAATAAAAACAAATGAACTTCGGTAATCAAATTGTGATCGGTGCTCTATTTTTAAACAATCATAAAAAGTACTTGATAATTATATCATAGGTTAATTTACCAATTCACGCTGATTCTTTTTCATGCGCAAACGAATTGACCGATCACCTCTTTGGAATTAATTGATGCGAATGGCTAACTCCATCGATGTAATGTTTGCTTCTCCCATTTAAAGAAAATACAATTTGATCATGAATAAAAGCAATTAAAAAAGGTCCAACGTCAGAATTAAGAATCTATGGTTTCCCCCCAAACTGCGTTGGTCCCTAGTTAGACCAGACTTTGCTTTGGTTAGAATTTTTTTAAAACTAAAGAATTTATCTAGTTATGGGATTTAACAATGTTTATATCTTTCACCGGCCTTATGAAAATTACAGTCAAATTTTTATGAGCTGTTTCCTCTAAAATGAAAATTTCTTTAAATTGATTAAAAGAATTAATTATGAGTCGAAATAAGTATAAAAATGTGATAATCTTTTTACTATGATAAATGACACTTTTCAAAAAAAATTAACGATTAATATCGATCTTGATTTTTACATAAAGTAATATTTTGTAATAAATACATATATTTTTACACACTTTGTGATCATTGTCTTGTTGTGAAAAAATATATGCATCAAATTTATCATTTAAATAGCGTAATAGATCGAGATTTAGGTAATTTAAAATAGACAAAATAGTTTTTTATTATCTACGCATTGATTATTATTATTTTTTTAATTTTACTATTTTCAGAAAAAAAATAAACTTTTCTTATGTGATAATTTCTCAAAGTTGATTTTTTTCCGATCTCATCAATATCACTTTAGATAAATTTGACTATGCTCAATATTAGAGATTTTAGATTTTTTATTTGAACGAATTAAAACCAAGCAACAATTACGATTCGATACCCTAGTATTTGATTAATAAAAAGTTGGGAGGCTTTTTTTCCCTCTATATTATTACAAAATCAAAACCAAACAATAGAAATGAAAGAACTATAGTTAATTGATTTGACCAGCCTATTCCTGTATTTACAATTGTTAAGAGCTTTGTTCAGATTGGCCCATTAGCATTTATTCCCAAAAAATAAGTAATCATTAATTAAGTTTTAATTAGTGGTTCTTCTTGGGACCCCCGTATTGATTACTTAATCACTTTATCAACTTCCAATTTATATTTTAAAACAAAGTTTGGCATCTCTTCATATGCAATTTGGCATCATATTTTTTTTATCCTTATCAAGGTAAGTTACAACTTGTTGATTTGCTTAGGTAAAAAGTTCTATTTAGAAACTTATATTTGCAGATTTTGTTTTATTTAAAATATATTAATTCATTACTTGGTAGATATAGTTAGTTTTGGTTTTGTCCGTTTTAATTTTTTTTTCTTGGGATTGGAGAGGCTAAACGCCCCTATATATTAGAATGTAATGGCTAGATATAATTTTCTAAGTGCAAAGTTCTTCTTTGGTCTCTTTGATAATTTGCAACCGTCAGTTTTGTCAAATTCTTCAAAAAAAAAATATGGTAAAAAAATTTGTGAAAAGAAAAAATAACAGGGAAGTACAGATCCTCCCATGACGTATGATCAATCGCAAAACTCGGCACTATACCATGATTAGCCACTAACGTCCCGTTATGGAGTGGGGAGACATTTTCCTCATTACCGCGCTCAGTTACAATCATACAAGGAAAGGCAATATATCATATATCATCTAACAACAGTCCGACAACACTCTTGAGGGGCATATGAAGGATATGAAGACCAATGGATTCTGAGAATCCCATGTTGGCTAGTCTATCAGCAACCCGATTGGCTTCACGGTACACGTGGTTCACCTTAACGGTTCCACTCACCTTGTAGCACCTCTTGGATTAGATCCACCAAGGGGCTATTAGGGTGCAAGGTCTACAACACCATTTTTACCTTTATAGCAATATAAAAGTGCAAGGTCTATATTGCACTTTTGAGCAGCTATTCTAAGTAATTTGTAATGTTGTAATTAAGTTTGGCTGGTATAAAACTTATCTTCTTCCATTTAATCAACCAATAATTATTTTCTAAAAATGTTCAACTCCCTTGCCAGAATCATCCCCTTGTTCTAGTTAACTAGTTTTTTCATCTGAAAACACAAAAGTTCTTTTATGCATGCTAAATGATATGTTCCATGTAAAAGATGTTATAGTTAGTTAAAAAATCATTTACCAAATTACCGTTCTATTGATTTGAAGAAAAAAAAAAACATATAAAAATGGGTAAATGTTGAGAGAGAAAAAGAAACAGACAAAAGCCAAATGCCTTCCAACAGGAAGAGCCAATAGTGCCAGCTTGGTATCAATCAATACCAACCATATCTCACAATTATATGCTCACCCAATCTCGTTTGGGGACTTTCGGCCCCACAAAGAGAGGTCGGTACTGAATTGAATTCTCTAATCATATTGTAGGCCTCAGTTTTGTTTTCTGTCTGAAAAAGGTCATTTAAAAAAAATATTCATAGAGTGGAACCCTCTCGAGGTAAAAAATTAATTGACTTTTATTTTTGCATTATATTCATATATATTACAAACTCCATTTTTCTTTCTTTCTTGTTTACTAGAGACTCATAATAAAAGAAATTAATTCATTTTCAAAGGCGACTAATTTGGTTAATAACACATATTAGATGGTCGTTTTACTAATTCAAAGTTAAACTCGGATCATAATCATACCCTAAGGTTTAGGGTGACTGATGTATGCAGGGTGAGTAGATTTATGCAGGTAGTATAACAATTAATTATGCCTTCTTCTTTCTAAAATTTTGAACCAGTTTTTTAGAAAAATCAAATAACTTATTTCCCTTCTTAACTATCAATGTTTAACGAATGTGAAATCAACTTCAAAACAAAAGGGGTAGATCTGGTCTGGATCTAAGAAACTCCCACACATCATATGTCGTTTAACGACTGCTTTTTGAGAATAGTTATACTTTCAAAGAGCTTAAAGCATTCACCCATTGACCATAAATTCATATCACATACATATCACTATCATTTAACCAATAAATATTTTGATTAACTAGTGATAATATTATTTTAATTTTAAAATATATCCAAAATTTAATATTTTGAAACATAAAATTATTAAATATTGTTGTGTTGTGCTAGTTTTCACTTTGAAAAAAAAAACATATCCAACTCAGTTTAAATTAAACTTCACACTTGTGTATAACATAAACCACAAATTAGAGGGACGACAGAACTAGTTTTATTCCCCCGACTGACTACTTTAGTAAAATTCGTGTTACCCGATGCCCGTACCATTAATTAATTATTTAATGCCCCTCTCAGATAGTGATAAGTGTCGGTTTGTCTGATATAATTACCATAAATTACATCTTCTAAACCTCTCTAGCAACCTTGTCTTCTTCTCTCCCTCAAAAAACAGAAAAGAAAAAACAAAAGGAAGAAACTTTTATCTTTTTTCTTACTCCAGGGAGATGGATATATTCTTGGGTTAGTTATTACACACACTGAAACTGAAACCCAGTGTGGTAGGGAAACAAGAGAAAGATATGAAGTTTCTTTGGAGGCTATGGTCCTCCAATAAGCACAACCATTGGTTGTTGAAGCTGGCAGTTGGTATTCTGTTGCTGGGTTTTGGATTTAGACTCTTCTTTTACCAGGAGAGCAGATTTGATCCAGAATTGGAGAACCCTTTTATGGATTCTACCAAGAAGTTAAAGACAACTCCATCATCCCCTCCACCACCACCACCTCATCTTGCTCCTCAACCAGTCTCAGAAGGTTTTAGTTATTCAATTCCGTCGCCATTTGGGCATGTTGAAGAGGCACCTTCTCCTTCTCCAGTGGAAGGTTAGGCAATTTGGGAATTGGGTTTTTAGTTTTGTTTTAAAGCAGACTTTTTAGTCTGAGATATGGCATAATTTGTTATAAATATGAAAACTTTTGTTGGGTATGATGTAGTTAAGCAATGCCTGGTTATGAAGATTGTTACTTTTTTTTCCTTTATTTTGTGTTTGTGTTGAATATACCTCAGTTTGCATTTCAGCGTAAATTTTTTGTTGGTATTTATGTAATTATAATCAGATCATATTGCCGGATGGATCTGTCTTGATCCTAGAGTTCATTGCTGAACAATCAAACCTTTCGATCTGCAGAACCGGATTCTGGAAAATGTGATTACTTTGTTGGGGATTGGATTCCAAACCCATCTGGGCCTGCTTACACGAATGCAAGTTGCTCCCTGATTGATGGGCATCAGAATTGTATGAGGAATGGGCGACTGGATTCAGGGTATCTATATTGGAGGTGGAACCCACGGAACTGCGAGTTGCCTCCGTTCGATGCACAAAGGTTCCTGGAGTTGATGAGGAATAAGTCGTGGGCTCTGATAGGAGATTCAATATCTCGCAACCACGTCCAGTCCTTGTTGTGTATGCTTGCGTCGGTAAGTTTAAGGAGTTGCCAGATTTAATTTTAACAGTTGCTTTTATCAACTTTGAATGTGCTGGAAAGTTAAAAACTTTCTGCTTATAACCCATGATTGGCGTTCACTCTTTATGATGCTTGATATGTTTTATTCTAAAAAGAGTTTATATTTAGTATGTTTTCTTTAGAGACTCGCTCATGGCGAAAAGTTTCTCTTTGTTTAGTTTAAGTTGATGGATTATTTCTGGAGTAGCTTTCTTCCTCACCAGATATGATTACATCGATTATTGGCCCATATGATGAAGAGTTGTCTGTGATAAATTTCAGAGTTTAAGTTAATGATTGGATTGTAAAACCTTTTTGGAAGAGGTGATGCAACTAGGAAAAGTCATCTTACTTTGTTTTTCATAATATTTTATTAGAGGGAATTTATGTTAGATCACATGATTACTTACTTTAAGTTGGTTTTTTTTGTCAACTGGACATTGGACCATGAATCACTTAGTGGTGCCTTAAATGTTCCTTTAATCCCAACTCCAATAGCAAATAAAGTCGCCAGTTCATGGTTGATAGGTCCTCTTATTTTACAATATTTGTTATCTTTGATGCTTTGCATCTGTGTAGTGTCTCTATTATGCAACCTGTAGCAGTTGATGAAAAAACATGTGAATCTAACATTGAGTTTTGTTCTCTGGAGAACCACATGACGATGTAGGATAATATGTTGTCCGGATTACACAACATACATTTAAAAGTGAGTAGGGAGAATGAACTACTAGAACATTGAGTCTTCGATCCGCACTCTTTTCGTTCAATCAAATTTCTATTGGAGAGTATCCCACATTAGAAGTTACAAGTGGGTTGGGCTGGTTTATAAGTGTGGAGGATTCACCTACTCACTACCTTATCTTAAGATTTTCAGATATGGATTTGCAATCTTTGGTGTCGACGCCCTCACTCTTCAACTTTATGCATCTACTATTGTTGTTGGAATTAGCAGTTTCAGACTCTTATGCGTGCTAGGAACTAATTTATGAATCAGATAGTTTGATTGTACCATTTGCAAAAATATTGAACTGGTGTATGGCTTGATATTAGTTTGGAATTGTGTTTAATTGGTTTGATATGTGTGTTCTTTAGGTTGAACAACCCCTTGAGGTCTACCATGATGAGCAATACAAATCCAAAAGATGGCATTTCCCGTCTTTCAACTTCACGATATCAAATATTTGGTCTCCATTTCTTTTGGAAGCGGCCATCTTTGAGGACAACAATGGTGTCTCATCATCCGAAGTTCAGCTACAATTTGACAAACTGGACACCACCTGGACAGATTTGTATCAAAGCTTCGATTATATGATTATCTCTTCTGGGAAATGGTTCCTTAAAGCAGCAATATACTATGAAAATAATACAGAAGTCGGCTGCCATATATGTCCCGGAAAGAACCTGACAGAAACAGGATTTGCTTTTGCTTACCAGAAGGCCCTTAGTTATGCGATGAACTTCATTGCCACGTCCAACCATACGGGAACCATCTTCTTCAGGATGTCCACGCCAGATCATTTCGAGGGCGGAGAGTGGCACAACGGAGGAAACTGTCCAAGAACATCTCCAGCCAACGCGGGCGAGATTGCGATAAAGGATTTGCAGCACTATCTACGTGATGTCGAGGTAGCGGAGTTTGAGAAGGCATCAGCAAAAGCTGCTCAGAATGGGGTAAACCTTAAACTTCTTGACTTCACGAATCTTCTGTTGAGTAGACCCGATGGACATCCCGGTGCATATAGAGAATTTCATCCATTTGCAGAAGGGAAGAACACGACCATCCGGGACTGCCTACACTGGTGCCTTCCCGGACCGATAGACTATCTGAATGACATCGTAATGCAGATGGTTGTTGATGGTTAAGTGCATGTAGCAGCAACTCATCTTATGATCAGTTCCGACGATCGACCATTCATTACTCACACTTGTGAATACCTCAAATGTTCATTGTATTCATTCTTAGAAGACTATAGGCAGCAGAATGGTACCAGCACGCCTCGGCCGGGGTACAAAGCACATGGAGTGGACTAGAGCTTGAGTGATGTTTTCCTCCATGCTGGACCTGTGAAGGAGATTTCACATTGTTAATTTGAATTGTTCATTCATCTTTCTTAAGGACCTCACAATCCATGACTGAACGACCATAGAGTTGTCTATTATGAACAAAGGCCACGGAGTTTTTATGGCGTCTGATGCGACCAATATTGACCGCACCCCATTTATTTATACAATCCATGGAAAAGTTCACATTACCTTGTAGTTTCAGTTTTCACAATTTAGTGTAGTTTTAAATTGTTAATTTTTTCACCAAAAAAAAAAAATTGTTAATTTAGTCATTATTGTTTTCAAAAAATTATTGGACAAGCCCATTCATATGATCTTAAAACGATATATTTTTTATTCGAAGTGGCAAACATGTGACTATTTAGTCCCCAATTTATTTATATTTATTTCAATAAGAAGTGGTACCTCGTCTTATCTGGGACTTATCAATATAATTGTCCTTCTCGGGCAATCTTCAATATTAGTAATATTAGACTCTTCGAGATAGATAAACTTCTTTTGATCATTAATGGATTATCTACTAATGCAAAAAGCATTCCTCGTCCGTTTTTTTATTAATTAACCAAATGTTTGATAGGAACACACTATACTTTATTTCCTATTTTTTTTTTTTACATTTTGATATTTATACATTTCATATATAATTTTAGATTGATTAAAAAAATGCATCATTTAAGATTATAGAATCTTTTTACGTGCTAACTATAATATTCCAACCAAATACACGTTGGTCGTTGTAAATAAACTTTGGGCGTGACCCATGACCACCGACAGTAGCGTCTCTACTGCATTCTCGTTAGAGTATTTCACGACAATGCTCTAGCTACATTTTTTATTTCTGCTCTACGTTAATTTTTTTAATATAGTTAAATGTAATAAAATTGAATATCAAAATAAGGTTATACATCAAAATGTATTTCAAAAAACTAGTATATTTGTTGCTTCAAAATTAATTTTGAAAATAAATTGAATTGAGTTTGTCTTAGCTTAATTTTGCACGGATCAAATTTTGACTTTTAATTTAAAATTCTTAGGTTAATATTTTCTATTTTAACACTAACAAGTTGAATATTGTTTCGACCTCATGGAAAAAAATTAATGGCCGTCCTATAATTAATATGTACTAATTGTGAGGAAGTTATTTAGTAATGAAGTGTGATATAGGATCGGCTAATTAGTTCAGGTTAATTAATGAAGTAATGAAGTTCAAATTAATTATGTGTCCTCTAGGAGCGGCCAATTAGGTTATTTAGTACAAATTATTAAATCACATCAATTGTATTATTAGATACAAATAATTTTATAAAATTATTAATAACATAAAAAATATTTGTTCTAATAAAATAGTGCAAAACAGACAAATTATTTTTAACTTTTTTTTACTCAAAAATAATATTTTTAAAAAAGTTGAATAGACTAAAAAATCATGTGTAACGGAACACCAACATAGCACGAGAGTGTGCAACGCCATGCTGACATGCTAAAATACGTCGCATGTCAACTCGGCACAAATACATCCACTAGTTCACATGGCGCAGAAAAAAAACGTGAAACTGCAGTAATATGCTTGGTCTTATGACTCGGTAAAAAATACAGGGAATCGATTCCTAGATGGTGGCTTGTCACCGTCCACTCTCTGCATGTGCTGCATAGTGAATTTGCTCAACTTAAACAATTGATACAAGTATTATCTTATGCTCTGCTTAACTTGAATTAAGTTGGAGGATGTTACTGATTTATTGTATACTGAATCTTTTCCCAAACTAGTAGGGTATAACAAGTAATATAAACTTTGTTATGCCCTCTTAATATATATTTGATGGGTAAGCTCCAATTATTTATTTGTTAGTGTCCTTACAAATTGGAAAGAGTTTTTATAAACTTGTTATTGGTTGGTGCAAATTTCTTGCTTGTTTTAAGAATCAAATTTAAATGTATGCTTGATTGAAAAGGGATGACGGGAATTCATAGCGCTAATGTTTAATCAATTTTTTAGTGACTTTGAATGTAGATAACATTGACCCTTCTTTGTTCTTTTTCATGAGAATCTTTTAATGTTATTTGAATGTAGATAGCCATTTTACGTTCGAAGTCTTGTTTTAACTAATGACTTGTATTTAGGGGTTGTTATGTAGGTTTGTGTTAATGCCTTTGTGGTGTCAGTATGTATAAGCTATAATAATATTATGAAAATATGATATTCAATAATTTTTTAAAATAACTAGGAAAACTGCTTATTTTTTATATGAATGATTCATTCATTCTATTGGTTAAACAAATACTTTTGATATATGTAGCAGAATCAATGAGTACGAGGAAGTGCTTGGAGAAGTGTTTGAGAAATTAAAAGAGCAAAGAAAAAAGGAAAAAGATGAAGTACTTAATCAATGAAATAATGACATAATCTTTTCACGAGAGTATATTAAGCTTTTTTACATTGACATTAATCAGATTATTATATCTATCAAAATCAAGGGATAGCAAATATTTGTGCAGTGTTAATCTCTCAAAAATGAGCAAAGACCCATCATTGAATATTCTCTTCAACTAATAGAGAAAATAGCTAATAGATATGGACAAGAAATGAAAATGTTTAATAGATGAAAACAATTATTTTAAAGTTGAAATAAAAAACTTCCTCTCATCGTACGACCAAATTATGAAGGTGGTGACATTCTTTACATAATTATAGAGAACTAATATTTTGTTTTGAGAGATTAGAACTGTTCCAAAACTTTGATCCCTCTAATTGACAATAGGCGAAAGGATTTTATTAATAACTGCTAAAGTACATTTAAACCTTATACTACTCTATTGATAAAATCCCTAATTATATGCGGCGGATTAAAATAGTCCATACCTTCATCATTAGCAAAGATTAATAATCCCACGATTGGCTCTTTAGAGTGAGACAATGGACACGTTGCCCAAAACATGCATGAAATTGTAAGTCCAACTCATCTACCTCAAGAAATGGATATTTTGGCCGATATACATCATTTGGCAAAACTGGCTTCTGTAGGTAATGATACTCTACCATTGAGGTATACAAATTCTTTGAGTTCAAATGGGATGAAATGTATCTCCTCGCCTACTGATAACTCTTTCACCATAACTTTGGCATATTTTATAGCACCTTCAAGATTGAAAACCATTAGGTTTAGACTCTCATTGCGCTATGAATACATGGCAAAAAACTCATGCCCGTCATGCAATCGAATTTTATAGGTGGTGCTGTTTTCGACAAAGTGACAAAGAGTCAAGATTTTGTTTGGGCTAATTAAAACTCTCCCAAAACTTTGCCCGCGTTCATTGGTGGTGATAGTCTTTACATAATTATAAAGAATTAATATTTTGTTTTGAGAGATTAGAACTGCACCAAAACTTTGATTCCTCTAATTGACAATTGATACAAGTGTTTGAACTATTTTGTTGTACTATTATTCAATATAATATGGTGGAAGGTTTATGTTATTATTTTTTCTAGGAAAAATATTTTTAGCAACATAGCTAAATACCTAGGTTGTGGCTATAAAGGGAGTGAATTTGTCTATGTTGATAGAATTTTTTTGATTAGTTTGACATGTGAGAAGCTAAAAAAAGGTGTGTAATTTTTTATTTTAGTTTTGTTTATCCTCGCTTGCCGATAACTCTTTCACCGTAGCTTTGACATAGTTTATAGCACTTTCAAGGTTGAGAACCAATATATTTAGACTCTTATTATGCTTTGAACACGTAGCAGAAAACTCATGCCCGTCATGCAATCGAATTTTATAGGTGGTGCTGTCTTCGACAAAGTGATAGAGAGTCAAGATTTTGTTTGGGCTAATTAAAACTCCCACAAAACTTCGTTCGCGTTCATTGGTGGTGACATTCTTTACATAATTATAAAGAATTAATATTTTATTTTGAGAGATTAGAACTGCTCCAAAACTTTGATTCCTCTAATTGACAATTGATACAAGTGTTTGAACTATTTTGTTGTACTATTATTCAATATAATACGGTGGAAGGTTTATGTTATTATTTTTTCTAGGAAAAATATTTTTAGCAACATACTAAATACTTAGGTTGTAGCTATAAAGAGAGTGAATTTATTTATGTTGATAGAATTTTTTGGATTAGTTTGACATGTAAGAAGCTAAAAAAAGCTGTGTAATTTTTTATTTTAGTTTTGTTTATCCTTGCCTACCGATAACTCTTTCACCATAGCTTTGGCATAGTTTATAGGGAAAAGTACAAAAAAGTACTCTGTGGTTTCACCGATTATCACTTGAGTACCATGTGGTTTTTGAACCGTAGAACTTGTCCAACTTATTCTAATTTTCATCACGGGCCGATCCCGATCTCCGGTTCATAAATTTTTGGTAAAATGACGTCGTTTTAACACTCACGTGGAGCACTACGTGGAAATGACATGGCATTGGCTAATTATCAAATTAGTACATAATTAATTTTTTTTAAAACACCCTCTTCTTTTTTACTCATTCTCCTTCCTCCCCACCTTCTTATCCTCTTTATCTCTCTCTCCTCATTACTTAAACGAGTTCAAAGCTGGGCAACGAAATCAAAATCAAAATAGCAATAGAAAGAAAAGAGATCAAGGAACGAGCAGCCAAGTAGTTCCACGAAGCAAAACAATAATTCAAATAAAAAAAGTAACTGAAACGAGTGTTCCACAAAGCAAAGACCCACCCCAACGAGGCGGCGACGGACTCGGGTTCTTTCGGAGGGGACGGGTTCAACGAGAACGGAGAAGCACGGGGAGTCAAAAACGATCTTCCGCACCACCTGGATCAGCCCCGCGACCACCAGAGCTTCTCCGGCCTCCCAGACCATCATTGCTTCTTCAACGATGACACATCGAGCTCGTCTTCCTCACTTGGACAACATCCATCGATGCTACTGCCTCCCTTCGGATCGAGTGGTTGCTCACATCCTTGATTCTTCTTCTTGTCGGAGATGATGACGGTTTCAAGAGGAAACCTAATTTCTAATTTTTGGTTTTCATTTTTAATTGGGGGCAAAGTAAAGGATGTTGAAGCCATATGGCTAGGAAGAAGAATAGGGAGAAGAAGGTTTGTCGACGCTGGCGAATTCATCAGTTTCTCTTCCTCTCGATACGTCGCCATTTCGGCATCCGGAGGTGCTTCAGGTAGGCGTTTAGGACTCCTCTAGGTAGGAGCTTTATCATCTTCGTCCCTGCCAGAGCCGCAGTTCATTGTGCCGAGAGAGACTACCCTCAACGATGCAGAGGATGACGACGATGACCTGGAAGGTGGGTCTGCACCCACTTGCCGAATTTTCCTCGAGTTTGATTGCGAGCCAGATAATTTAATTTGATCATCTCTTAATTTTTTTTATTAAAGAATTACATATTTTGATTTTTTTTGTGTTTATTGATTTGGGCGACATCGTTTTTGGGTGTTTATGTGGTAAGTGATGAGTTGATATCGCCGTACAGGTTTGTTCGTGGCGGAGGAGAGAGAGAGAAGAAGAGGAGAGAGAGATAAGAGGAGAAGAGAAGATGGGGGGTTTAGAAATAAGATTAATAAATTTAGTACCAATTTTATAATTTTACAAATGTGAAGTGGCAGTCCGCGTGGACAACAAAACACAGCATTTTGAAAAAAAAATTGTGAACCGGGTCAATGGACCTCGGATTGATGGAAATTTTCATAACTTGGACCTATTCTACAGTCCAAAAAGCACAGGGTACTCAAGTGAGAAATGGTAAAACCATAGGGTACTTTTTTGTACTTTTTCCTAGTTTATAACACCTCCAAGGCTGAGAATCACTAGGTTTAGACTCTCATTGCGCTCTAAACATGTGGCAAAAAATTCATGCCCATCATGCAATCGAATTTTATAGGTGGTGCTATCTTCGACAAAGTGATTATAGACATAACTAAGTCTCAAATAGTGTATTATTATTTTCTAAAATAAAATTTACAAGCAACATATGAAATGACTAAAGCGAGAGGGACTCAGTATTGGAATAAACTTGATAATAGAGCATTGCATAAAATTATGAAATTATTTATAAGTGCAATATCATGAAATGTCTCCTATAATATGGGCACAGATCTTCATATAGTTGTGGTAAGAAATAATAGCTTACAACAAAAGTTTTCAATGTGGAAACAAGTGATTGTGGTGGCTACATCTAATTTAATGATGCTATTTTGTTTGATTTCTCAAAATTTCATATGAGTTTTCCAACCCATTAAAGATGAGCAGAGATTTTGTTGGCAATGAGAAGATTGTGGTGGCTGCATCTCCATTTTCCAACTATGGTGTTTGTTCCTGTGTTCTGATATCCCATGATTATTTGCACCTTTATTTTATGGAAGGAACATTATGTAGCAAACCACTTGTAGTATCTTGTTTGCGCTTTGTAACAACATGAAGGAATGTTGCATACTTAGTTCTATGCGAATGCTATTCCGTTTGAGATATCAACATTGATTTTGTTGCAAGTATGTTAACTTTTGAATTACTCATCCTTTTGTATCATGATCCTTTTGAATGCTGTTACCTATTCTATGTGGTCAAACACCAATAAGATGCTTTTTTAGAAGCAAAACAAGATTTTATGCTTATTAAAATTATCTTTGTTCTTCAACTTTGTTTCTTGTCTTCTCTTCTGAATAGAATGCTATAACTGGTGAACACACATGCATGGTGTTGAAGCCATTAAACAATGATGACATAGACAAAGCGACAAAGAGTCAAGATTTTGTTTGGGCTAATTAAAGCTCCCCAAAAACTTTGCCCGCGTTCATTGGTGGTGACATAACATTTGAAATAATAGTACCTAAAGCTATGGTTCAACGATCACAAAATACCATCATTAACAACAAAATATAAATCCTAAACTCAAAAACAAAAAGAGTTTCAACCATAAATAAAGCATAACTAAGCAATGCATGTGACAAAAACTAAACAAAAATTGATATAGCAATAACAATAAAGATCAAAACTAATTTGATTGTTCCTTGATTATAGACATAACTAAGTCTCAAATAGTGTGTTATTATTTTCTAAAATAAAATTTATAAGCAACATATGAAATGACTAAAGCGAGAGGGACTCAATATTGGAATAAACTTGATAATAGAGCATTGCATAAAATTATGAAATTATTTATAAGTGCAATATCATAAAATGTCTCCTATAATATGGGCACGGATCTTCATATAGTTGTGGTAAGAAATAGTAGCTTACAACAAAAGTTTTCAATGTGGAAACAAGTGACTGTGGTGGCTACATCTAATTTAATGATGCTATTTTGTTTGATTTCTCAAAATTTCATATGAGTTTTCCAACCCATTAAAGATGAGCAGAGATTGTGGTGGCTGCATCTCCATTTTCCAACTATGGTGTTTGTTCCTGTGATCTGATATCCCATGATTATTTGCACCTTCATTTTAAGGAAGGAACATTATGCAGCAAACCACGTGTAGTATCTTGTTTGCGCTTTGTAACAACATGAAGGAATGTTGCATACTTAGTTCTATGCGAATGCTATTCCCTTTCGGTGCATTTGGTACTAAGGCTTGGACAGGACTGGACAAAGTTTTTTGTCCAAGCCTATGTTTAGCACAAGAAATGGACAGGACAAATTGAATTCTTGTCCAATCCCACTCCTAATTTCTTGTCCCACCTATTTCCATGGGACAAAATTTTGTGTCCAAGGACAGAAATCTCTTATGGCATGTTTTTACCATGTTACTTTATATTACTTCTATTTTCTTATTTGTTATCATATTTAACTCAATCATTAATAATCAATTTCTTTACTATAAATTTTTAGATCTTATATACAATTTTTTTAATTGGGATTTATTTAAATTTTCTATATTTCATATTTTGGATATAAATCCATATAAAAATATGAAAGTGGTTAATCTATATATTTGATCAACACATACATATTTACAATGATATTATTTTAGTGAGTCACTGAAATAAATAAAATTAACATACCCATTTGTTATATAGTGTACATGCATGAATAATTTTTAATAATATTTTATCTTTACAAAAACATATTTGTTTAATTATGTGATATCATATTAATAATATTTATAATATAATTAACATGATCTAAATTCATAAGGATTATTTTTGAATATTTAGTTTTAATTCTGATTTTTTATTCAAAGATTTTAATGATATAACATTATTGTTAATGTAATGATTGATTTTACTCAGTTTAATGAATATTATGTGCTGTTATCATAAAAAATATTTTTGTCTTTAACAAACTTTTAGATTAAATTATTATACATATACAATTAAGAAATAAACAAAATATTCAATCATATACTGAAATAACCAAACATAGGACAGTACAGTTAGAATAAGTAGTTATGTCCAGTATTGTTCTGTCTAGTACTGTTCTGTCCAGTCCAGAAGTCGTACCAAACGCACCCTTTGAGATATCAACATTGATTTTATTGCAAGTATATTAACTTTTGAATTACTCATCCTTTTTTTATCTTGATCCTTTTGAATGTTGTTACATATTCTATGTGGTCAAACACCAGTAAGATGCTTTTTTAGAAGCCAAACAAGATTTTATGCTTATTACAATTATCTTTGCTTCTACAACTTTATTTCTTGTCTTCTCTTCTGAATAGAATGCTATAACTGGTGAACACACATGCATGGTGTTGAAGCCATTAAACAATGATGATATAGAAACTATAGGATCAGATGAGCGGGGCTCTCTAGGTTCATTCTATCAAGGTTGGTCATTGCCCTCTCGATGTTGTCTTTTCATAATGTTTTATGACATGCTCAAATCTCTTTCCGGACATCCTCCAGTTTTTAAGCAAAAGTTTGTTCGATCATTACCTTCGTTCTGTCTGTTAATGGAATACGAGCTTGTTAGGAGGTTAGTATTGAACTATGTCTTCAATTGAATTTGATCTTTCTGTAGCCTGCTAACTGGGGCTTATTTTTTTTCAGTGTTTTGGATCCTAAGATAAACTTTGAGGAGATAGAGTCAAATTCGAGAATAGTTGACCCCAATGAATCTCAAAAGAATACTTAATGGCGAAATATCAATGTCAGACATTTTGAAACTGAAAATAAATGCATACAACCTTGCTGATGATCCTCTGGTAAGATAATTGATGAGGATAATGTTGTTCGTCAATTTTTCTTTCTAATTTGGAATGTTATTCTCTTCACTTTTATGTTTTTTTAATGATTTTCTTGCTTCATTTTAGAGAGTTGGTCCCGCTCATTGCACAAATGTACTTTAAAGGGGAGGTTCCCGTTACACTATATCCTATGTCCAGGCTTTCCTTTTTTTTTTTGTCTAACTAGAAATTTCTGGTTCAACCAGCTATCATACCACCCATTTGGACCAGAAATTCTCTGGTTGGAAAAATTTTCGGGCGTATGTATATTTACCACCCGGTGTGTATTCTGAAACGCGGTCAGATCACGAAATTGAAAATTATGAAAATAATCCTTTCTTATCCTTTGCATCCCACAACCTGCAAAATCAATAGAGGAGGCTTGACTGGTTGGCGTTGAAGGTACGAGCCAACTCTTTTTCTCCGTGACCACCACTCTTTAGCTCTAACGTCAACATTTTTTAGAATTAGGTTTTATGACTTGTTTTTGAAATAGTTATGATCAGATTTAAATGACAAATCATGTGCATATAGTTTATCACCAGGTTTATGATTTGTTTTGCTTGTGTCCCCTCTTTCAAATAGTTGTTTTTAAATGAGAGCCTCTCCTATTGCTTTATAAGTTTACACCTTATTATCTTTTCTGATTTGTAATTTGTGAATTTCAGAATGGCACATAGATTTGACAGTGTCCTTACACCTGACATGTCCCAAGACATGTATAATTATTTGATCAGATAATATGATTAATGGTCAAGCATTCATATTATCGTTGTTATGTAGTCATCATGATCATGATATAGATCTTCAGACCATATCATGATCAGGATGACTAGATAACAATGATACTCTGAATGCTTGATCATTAACCACATTATCTGAATTCCTATCAATGCTTCAGTAGTAAGAATCCTCACTACATAAGCAGCAATCAAGATATATTTATGCCTAAAAAAAGTCAGTATCAAACAAAACCTCATTACCATCAGAGTTTGAAACCTTAATCGGAACAACAACAAGCTTCAAATGGCTGTACATGTCTTGGGACATACAAGGTGTAAGGACACTTTCAAATCTACGTGCTATTCTGAAATTCATAAATTACAAATCAAAATTGTACAAAATTGCATAACAGATAATAATATGTAAATCATAAGCAATATTTATAAAGTAATAGGGGAGGCTCCTATTTAAAAACAACTATTTGAAGGAGGGGGCACAAGCAAAATAAGCCATAATCCTGGTGATAAACTACCGGCACATGATTTGTTATTTAAATTCGGTCATAACTATTTAGAAAACAAGTCATAAAATTTAATTCCATAAAATGTTCAATTTAACTCAGGCATCATCAAATAGAGTATAAACAAAGGAGCATAATAGACGAGATGACATTAGAGCTAAAGGGTGATAGTCAGGGAGAAAAAGAGTTGACCGGTACCTTCAACGCCAACCAATCGAGCCTCCTCTATTGATTTTGCTAGTTGTGGGTAGGGGTGAGCAAAATAATCCGAATCCGAAATCCGAATCCGATATCCGAAATTTTTTTCGGATTCAGATTCAGATAATTTTACGTTCGGATTTGAATTCGGATTATCCGAAATTTTTATTTCGGATTCGGATTCGGATTCGGATACAAAAAATTAAATTCGGATTATTCGAATATCCGAAATATTAATTATATAATATTTTTTTTGGGCTGGGCATAAAAATGAATTATTTTATACTTAAAAATAATATTTATATATAGTATAATATAATATAAATAATTATTTTATACTTAAAAATTTATAAAAAATAATTTCGAATGGAAAGTATAATGAAAAGTATTATATTTTAAAAAATTTGATAATTCGGATTATCTGAATCCAAATCTGAAATAATTTCGGATATTAAATTTCGGATAATTCCTTATTCGGATTCGAATTCGGATTCGGAAAACGTAACTTCGGATATTTCGGATAATGAACATTTCGGATAATCGGATTCGGATTATCCGAAATGCTCACCTAGTTGTGGGACGCAAAGGTTAAAGAAAGGGTTACTTTTTTCATTCGGGTTAATTATCCTCAGGTCCCTGAACTATTGACGATTTTGTAATAGGGTCCCTGTATAATTTGAATAAGATTTAAGGTCCCTGTGTTATAACGAAATATTACTCTCAGGTCCCTGGCTTAACCTTCGCTGACATCATCAATTTTTTTTTTATTTTTTTAACACTGAATTGACCAAAATACCCTTAAGCCAAAAATAAAAAAATCCAAAAAACAAAATAAAAATTAGGGAAAAGTACAAAAAAAGTCCTGTGGTTTCACTTTTAGTCCTCCGAACCTAAATTCGTCCCAAACCTATGAAAAATTTCTTTTTCATCCCTTTTTTTACATTTTAGTCCCAAATCTCAAATTTTTTTCAATTATTTTTATTATATCATAAATTCGTCATGAACCTATGGAATTCCGGAAATACCCCTCACCCGCTTCCGAATTTCACCAAACGCTCAACATCAGAGTCGTAGATCTAGATCTTACGGATCCTCTCTTTTTGGAATCGCTCGATTCGGAGTATGTATGCGAAAGTTATGATTTTTCTACCGAAAGTTGACGAACTAAGCCTATCAATCATAACACGTCACCTTTTGGGGAAATATGTGTAACCTTTTCGTGTGAACTCCGATTTAGATGATTTCAAGTCGGGTATGTTTGCAACACATTCGTCTATGACTTTTGTGTTGTGAGTTTTGTGATTTGAGCCTTGCGTTTTTGAGTTTCATGTGATTTCGGTTGGTATTAGCATTGATAGGCTTAGTTCGTCAACTTTCTGTAGAAACATTATAACTTTCGCATACATACTCCGAATCGAGCGATTCCAAAACGAGAGGATCCGTAAGATCTAGATCTACGACTTTGATGTTGAGCGTTTGGTGAAATTCGGAAGCGGGTGAGGGGTATTTCCAGAATTCCATAGGTTCGGGACGAATTTATGATATAATAAAAATAATTGAAAAAAATTTGAGATTTGGGACTAAAATGTAAAAAATGGGATGAAAAAGAAATTTTTCATAGGTTCGGGACGAATTTAGGTTCGGAGGACTAAAAGTGAAACCACAGGACTTTTTTTGTACTTTTCCCTAATTTTTATTTTGTTTTTTGGATTTTTTTATTTTTGGCTTAAGGGTATTTTGGTCAATTCAGTGTTAAAAAAATAAAAAAAATTGATGATGTCAGCAAAGGTTAAGCCAGGGACCAGAGAGTAATATTTCGTTATAACACAGGGACCTTAAATCTTATTCAAATTATACAGGGACCCTATTACAAAATCGTCAATAGTTCAGGGACCTGAGAGTAATTAACCCTTTTCATTCTCTAGGGCGGCTGTGGGCTTCTAGGTCTAGGCCTAGGCGGGCCTTTATGGATCGATGTAATAAGCAGCTTCAAATTTTCTTCAATAAAATCTCCATTTCCCCCCAGGTACGTATACAATTCAACTTTTCCAATATATTTGGTTTTTTTCATCATATTGCTAACTTTTTTATGTAATTAGGAAGGATGTTTTTGGAACAGTTAAAAAAAATTAATTTGTTGTAAAGTTATCACAATTTCGTCCGTATTATTTTGCAAAAGTGGATGAATTTCATTGATATCTTGATTAAGATTGTTTATTTGATTAGAATTTAATATAATTGTTAAATAAGGATGCACATTTATTTCATTCCCACCATTATTTTTTTTTCATAAAACATATTATAGTTACACTGGAACTTTTTGCTAAAGATCCGAAAAAGAAAAACAAATGATGAAACAAGAGTGCATATAGTTACACATTAAATGAGGGTACAAGTTCAAGATCTCCCTCAATAACCAGCAAAACTTAGAAACTCGAGATTCTGAATAATCATGTCCCAGTACGATGTAATTAGGATTGTTTTATGTAGACAAGAACATGACTTAAATCTCATAGCACCAGATCTAGTAAAATCAATCCTTACACGCTTTGAGTACTTGTTTTTGAATTGTAATTTTGTCGTTGTTAATTGTTGCTTGATAATATTATATTTTGATCTTGGATTTCGTAGCTATTCGATCATTCATCGATTCTACACATATCATAATGTTGTCTTCGGAATGATTTTCGTTTTCTTTTTGATGCATTTTTTTTGTCTATATGAACATGTTATTTTAACGTTAGGTTTCGCAGTACCATTATAAAAAAAAGTAGCGAATTCTGAATTGTAAGAAAGTAAAATTTGCACGAAAGGGAGATAAATGAATGCTAAAATTTTGTGCAGCTCATCTAGAGAATGTCAATCAAGGAGGAAGACAACCTGCAGTGTTTGTAGCAAATTCAAATTTCAGGTTGACATAAAACTTGCACCATCCAAATTGAGGAAACACCTTATAAGTTGGAAATAGATATTTCCTCGATAAGAATACACATCTTCGGATTTCATTTGAGAAGTTAAAATAAAATGCAGGTTCTCATCTAACTCAGACAGGGTGTAGAATGCCAAAGATAGTTGAGGAAAACATATGATATTAGACACTTTGTGCCAAATAATGACGTCCCATGGTCAAGACAATTGACTGAATCGGTGAAACTATTTCCTAAAATTTCATTGAAGTATTTTTCCTTAATTTTTTTGGACCCGTTTTTAGTGAGTGGTCACTGATTCTCATTTTGATGACAGTACACTTCGAATCAGCAAGAACACAGAGCTTGGAGAATCTTCAAAGACTTATCCTCAACAAAATGACATTAGACTATACAATACAAATTTGCATCCTATGGAGAATGACCTCGATTACAAGATGAGTGCCCCTAAACAGCATAAAGTTACTGAAACTATTCTGATTAAGCAAACCAAACTATTTTTATTGATTCTAAAAAAAGATGACAATGCATTTGAAAAATTAACGAAATCAAACAATAAAGTCATCATCGTGTGCTACGAATGACGTAAAGTGAAAATTCAAAGGTCAAGAAATGACATAGATTATCAAATCTTGATCAAGGAAGCAAGAATAGTAGCAAAAGCCGCAATACCCTCAAGCTTGTGCTTCTGTCTCTTTCTATTCCTTATCATTTGCATCTCCATTTCCATTTTCCTCGGCATTTTCCGCATCGGGTTGAACTTGCCCGTCCTCAGGCAAAGGCTCCTCCACATATTCATTCTCAAAAGCATCTGCCGGAACCTCGTATACCCAAACATGTGGCTTAGAGGGATCTTTCACCACCACATACTTACCTCTTTCAACTTCATGCACAAGTCGACAATACTCTTCACAATACCTCCACGTGTTAGAACTATTCAAATTGATCTATTTGGCAAACTCCCTCGATTTTTATCCCGCAATAGCCAGAATCACATGGTTAAAATGATCCTTAGGGTGAACCTTAGAATAAACCCCAGCTTCATCAGATGAGCGCTAGCCAACAAAGCCTAGGCAGTCCACTTCGCGAGTTTGTCAATGTTATTTTTCAGCTCGTCAGAAAGCACCGCACCCCTCTGGACTCGAGTTTCTGCCTACAATCGACTCTAGAGTACTTCGAGTCAAATTCGTTGAGCGCATTTATGGTCAAGAACGAATTCTGGTTATTGATCTCTGTATGACCGTGCACCTCACACCTAGCAACAAGGTGCATATCATATTCACGGTCAAGAACAACACCGTGCACCTCTGTATCAAGCTTACACTTACTAAACCTATAAGCCTTACTAAACCTATAAGCCACGGATACAAGGGCTTGACAAAAAGTTCATATCATCTTTTCCCTCGAACAATGGCTCTCTCGTGCATGGACAACAAAACTAGCTGGGACCCATCCTTCTTATTGTAGAACACATCGCAAACAAAAAGATGGTGACCACAGATCAACAACCATTATGGTTATCACAAACCCCAAACAACAAACATAACAGATGGGGAGGGAACATACTCGATTAATCTTTGGGAAAATTATGCTCAGGCCCCTCGGGTTTGAGAAAATTCGTATTTTAGCTCCTCTATTTCTTTATTATCATTCAACCCTTTCAGTCTACGAAAAGGGTATCTTTTAATCCCTCTCGCCAGAATCGGACGATTTCTCCGATGAACTTGAACTTGAGATTACGAAAATGTCCTTGTCTTAAAAAATGATTTAACCTCCTTTTAAAAAAAACCAGCCCTCTCTATCTTCTTCACGATGTTCCACAAACTAGTTTCCCTCCCCAATTCGCACCCAACTCAATAAAAAATAAACCCCTAGGCTCTCTATTTAATCGAGCAACTACTTGCCAAATAATTTTATTCTCTAATCTATAATCCTTTCCCTTACTTAGCTTACTGTTGTCGGAAGGCTGAAGCAGCAACCCAAACCCTAATCCCAATCCCAATCCAAATTTAGCCAATCCCTACCTCAACCAAGCATTGTCATATGCCTCATCGTGACGTGCTACTTTACCAAGATGGAGTGTGTAACCATCTCCTCGGACTCCGACTAGATCTCCCTTCTCATTGGCCTATTGTCGCACTCCTTTCTCAAGGTCATGGTCAACGCTGTCGCGATAATTGAGATCATTGTCATCGAAACCCGATCGATAGTGCTCTGGCTACTCATGAGCAACTTTGACGAGGTGTTCGATGACATGGTCAGGGTGAAGGCACTATTCATGCTTTGTCTAGCAAAGTAGACATGCCACTGGGTAGCGGAGGCGGGAGCCACGGCAGCACTGATGGACTGGCTCATAAATTTCCTACTTTCCTCCCTCCATTCCCACCCGCCACCCCAAACTGCCTTCCCTCCAAGTTAGGTACTCCAATTAAAGTCCGATTCTTTGAACTCTTCTAAGGAAAAACAAAAACTAATTAAATTAAATCTATCTTAAATAATTTACCCAGAACCTCCCTTCACTTACCCAGAAAAAAAGAGAGAAGAACGAATCATTTCCCCAACCAATTCCCGCACACCCAGAAGCTCAGCCAATCCCTACCTCAACCAAGCGCCATCGTACAAAAATGGAGGAGAGGAGAGAAGAGAGTAAATGGAGAGAGAAGAAATTAAAGAAATGGTATTTTTTTAAAAAGGGTATTTTCTTAATCTCAAGTCCAAGTTCGTCGGAGAAATCGTCTGATTCTGGCGAGAAAGGTTAAAAGATACCCTTTTTGCAAACTGAAATGGTTGAATGATAATAAAAAAATAGAGGGGCTAAAACACAAATTCCCTCAAACCCGAGGGGCCTAAGCATAATTTTCCCTTAATCTTTTGACTACAAACATATATTCAACCCATATGTTGAACTGCCAATGGTGGCACAAAACTCAGGCATGGAGAATTAGGATTGTAACAATACAAACACCAGGGATCCCAAAAGGGGATTCCAAGTGGTTGTCCAAGAAGAATTTTTGAAGGTCGAAGAAAGAGTAGAAAGTGGGGTTTATCAAGAAGCGGAATATCTATCAATTTCTTGTGTTTTGTAGGTATTTAGAGAGAAAGGCGAGTAGAACGAGAACTAACGAGATCGCAAGGAGACTTAATGAAGAATGGAAGAGTGTTGAGGCAAACCTAACAATCGATGTAACCCCCAACATCTGCTGGGGGATACAGCAGCCAAAACCAGTTGAAGACCCAGCAGGCACTGGTCCGATGGAATCGCGCCTGTTTTGGACTAAATCTCACATGTTTAAGAATGGTTTTTAGTATAAATAGGTTAGAAGACATTCAGTTATTCTTATTCTTTATAACTAGATTATAGCTTTCTAGTTTTCGTTCTTCACTGTCTTTTGTAAGGATTGTAATCAACAATTCGAATCGCTCAACCAACAAGGTATTTTCGTACATTTTAATCAAGAATTATTTTTACATTCATCTTCTTGGTTATTCATTGTTTTAGTTATTTGTGTTGTGTGTTTGAGAATTGAGATTGACAACCTTGATTCTTAGCATAGATTGCACCCGCGCTATTTTCGTTATCTTTGATTTGATATTGTTGTTAGGGTTTAGGATTGACAATCTTAGATTAGAATAACAATACTAGAATTTGTAGCTTTAGAACCAACAATCATGTTAATCAGGGGTCTTGCACTAAGTAAGTTTGTATTTGGCCATTATTTATAATACACTCAGGGGTTGCACCCCTCCTTTTCACCAAAAAAAGAACCAACAATCATGTTAATCAATTTGTGTAGCTTAAAGTCGAGAATTTATAATCCGGTGCTTATTGAAATTGATTCGTCTGTCCCCGTAGAGACAATCTGATTTATCACTGTATTACTTGTGCGATCGTGTTCTGTTGCACATATTTTTAACTTAGTTGAATAAGAAAGGAGTTGGGCTTGTGACATATCTATCAATGGAGATCAACTAGAATTTGAATGACATTTATTTTTGGGTTTCAACCTTCCACCTTACCTCTCCTTCCCTCGCACCTCCTCTTTGCCCCTCCTCCATCCTCCTTCCCTTTCCTCCTCATCTGACCTCTCTCTTTACTCCTCTTTCTTTTATCCTCCTCCTGTACTGCACATGCACAATTGTTGTTAGATTATGCATAACTGTCTGATGCAAGGTGTACCATTATCAATCGTATTTTGTAAATTTGTTATTTGTGAGTGTATCATTATTAGCTGCGTGGTATATTAGATCAGGCTGACTTAATTTTCTATTAATTTTCTATTAAATTACCCTCAGGCCCCTCGGGTTTGTAGAAATTCGTGTTTTAGCCCCCTATTTTTTTAACTATCATTCGACCCTTCAAGTTTGCAAAAAGTGTATATTTTGCCCCCTATTGCTAGAATCGGACGATTTCTCTAGCAAAAGTAGACCTGAGATTACCAAAATACCCTTACTCATTTAAAAAATGATTTAAACTCTTTTTTACAAAAAAAATCAGCCCTAAGAATTAAAAAAAACCCCATCCTTGCCCTCGCGCTCTTTAACTACTCCCTCTCCCTCCCCTTATCGGACCCCTCCCCGGACCGAGCATTGTACCCAGAGCTGTTACTCTTCAAGAGGTTTGGGACAAACTCCGAGCAGTGTGGAAACCCGATTGTGTGGGCCCCGCTGAGGGTAATTACTCTTGCTGGACTTTGAAGATGGTTTTGGTTATGTCGATGTTGGATGGTTATTGTATGTTTTTGAAGAAGAATGGACAATGTGTTTGGGGTTTGAGGAAACCCTTGTCTTTCGTACGTTCCAAGAATCCCTTGGGGAGGAGGGCGTCCAAATCCGGGTCAGATCCTCCGTCGAGGGCCACGTCGGTATCGTTGTTAGGCGGGTTCCTAACTACCCAGAGGAACAACCACTGCCCACGCCAGTATCGTCGAGGTGCTTCATTAATTGGATTTGGGAAGCTGTTATGTTATCGAATTTGGGAAGCTAATCGGTGGTGGTCGGCATTAATCGGTGGTGGTCGGTGTTAATCAAATTTGTGATTGGATGGTGTTAATCTGTGGTGGTCGGCATCATGTCTAGAATCTTGGGAACAAAGTTGGGGGATTTAGTTAATTGGGATTTTTTTATTGGATTTTAATCTTTTTAAGACAAAGGGTATTTGTGTAATCTTAGGTGCCATTTCGCCGGAGAAATCGCCGAATTCCGGCGACAGGGGCTAAATTATACACTTTTGACAAGATTCAAGGGTTGAATGATAATAAAAAAAAATAGGGGGCTAAAACACGAATTTCCGCAAACTCGAGGGGCCTGAGGGTAATTTTCCCTTAACAATATAAAGAAGCATACATTTAGTCTTTTTAATAATTTTAATTGGCAATTGATTGAAAGGTGATACACAACTCAATTCTCAACAAATTTGACATGGTATACCATTTTTATTGTTAGTCGAATGTTATATTATTTTTATTTCATGATAAACTCTTATTAGTAAAATATTATGAAATTGTTAATCGCATGATATATTATTATCATTCACAAAAGTATTTTTAAAGTTAAATTTGTACAATCTTTAATATTTATAAATGTATCACTGCGCGCGGCTCAAATCGCATTGTATGGATCTTGCTTCTGGGGATCCAACCACCAAAATTACCTACGGTGTAGCAAGATGGACTTCTCTGTTTTATTAGCATTCCAAAATTGCAAACTCGAATTGTTAATTAATTTTTTCGTAATAAATATTACGAAAGTAATTTGTTATATATATGCTTACATGCCAAGTCATGAGTATCGGGGACGTAGCGGTCCATGTACAAATTCGAGATAATATGACATACCAAGTGACCATATAGTTAAAGAGAAATTGTCAACATTTCTGTTAATTATTAAAATTTCAACCGTGAGGCACCTGTTTAACTGACATTAATCAACAGACCCGAATAATACTTTGAATGATATTTAATTAATCGAATCCCGTCACCTTAGCCTTAGCATAATAAATAAATATCCTAACCTATGTCTATTCCACTTGAACAAATTCCTTCCTCATGTGAAAGGGCTAACCCAAACCAAAAACTCAGTTGCTGCCTCGAATCTTGGTATGCCAAAGCACGTTTCTGCTTTCTCACGAGTCGTCTCTTTCAAGTTTAAATGCTGCTGTCTCCCATTGGATTACCCTCCGGGAAGAAAGGGCAATAACCACGTCGGCTTGGTTAAATAGATGTCAGAGTACATGGTCCTTGGAGGACCACTCAACAGATGGAGACACAGATTTGAATTTGTATCTTGAGACCACCCGCACGGAGGGGGGGGGGGGGGCGGGGGGGCCGTGCGCCCTGGGCGGGCCACGTGTCACTCCCCATTGGACCACTCGGGGCGAGCTCGTGACACGCGCCTCGCCCTTGCGTGTCAGGGGGGCGCCGCTCGCCCCAGACGTGCGACCTCGACCGGGCGACGTGGCCCGCTCTGATTGGGCCATGTCACCCAGGTCGAGTTAATTTTTTTTTAATTTTTTTTTAATTTTTTTTTAAAAATCGAAAAAAATCGAAAAAATTCAAAAAAAAATTTTAAAAATTTCTTTTCAACATTTTCAATTTTTTTGTCTAAATGAAAATTTTTTAATTTTTTTTGTAATTTTTTTAAAAATTTTAAAAATTTCTTTTTAACATTAGTTTGGGATTAATGTAAGAACTAAGCAATTTATGTTTTTTTAAATGTAATGTAATATATTTCGATGTAATAATTTCAGTTTTTAAATTTATGTAATTGTTTCCAAGTTCGCATGTAATATATTTCAAATTTTATAAAATGTCTATTTCGCAAAATGTGGCACTTCGAAATTAAATTTACCATTTTTAAAGTTACGCAAAAAAAAATTCGATTATGATACAGTTAGCTGCATTTTAAAAAAAGCTGAGCTGAAAAAAAGCTGATGTGGCTGGGGGCACGAACACTGTAGCAAGGGCAGGGGTGTGAGCTGAAAAATTGAGAGCAGGGGCACGCTGACATGGCGCCTAGGGCACGGACTGTAGCAGGGGCAGGGGTGCGGATGATCTGAGGCAAGTTATTGTTTTTAAGAGAGTACTATACTTGCAAAAAATTGGGTCACTCGAGAAAAATACTCTAATTTTTTTCATAATAAATTTTGTTTACCATAATACTCTAATTGTCTTTACATCTTATTATATTTTGACAATTCTCTTTTATCAATGGTAGATTTTGACATGCCTGCTATTAAACGGGCATGGTTTTCTAGTTGATATTATCTATGCTTTCTGATGATTAAGTTTAAGAGATTTTCATATAAAAAACTATGAAATTTAATTTTTTTTTTGGTAGAACTATGAAATTTAATTGAATGCTAGTGCGCAGTACTATCATGGGCTGATGGGCGTTTTTTTGGGTAGTTTTAGACCACACGCAGCAGCATCCGGGTGCAGTCCCGGAGTGCCGCGCGTGGCGCTCACGCGCCCGACAAAAGAAAAGAGGCGGGGCCTGCCTTCGACCCGGGACGAGCGGCGACCATCAAGAGAAGGCCGGCTGCTGGGGGCCCGCTTCGTATAAATCGTGAGGTTTGCTTGTTTTCTGGTGTTTTGTTGTTTTCTTTTGCTTGCCTTTTTTTTTGTTTGTTTGTGCATTTACTTTTATGGTATTAAAAGTCAAAAAAGGTCAAGAATGTTATTAAAGCAATTATTTCTATACCATTTGCATGTCATTGATTCAATATATTTATCATTTTCCATGTAAAATTGTATATTATATTTAGAATTTTCCAAATAATGCAATATAATTATTTTCTGAGAAAATACTATATTATTTACTTATGAGATTTTTGAAAAAAATAAAATTTTACACCCCATGGACCTCCCATATATTAATAATGTTCTATGTTCTTGAGCTATAATCTTATTGATAATTATGAGATTGATTAATGTCTAAGTGCAAAAAATTTACACTTTATTAACTTTCTCCAAATTTATCAAATGTTTGGTGGCATCGTTATATTTTTTGATATTTTTATTTATTTTCAACTTAAAATTAGAGTTAAATATTTGTACGAAATATATATTAACGAATATAAAAATATTAAATAAAAAATTAAAGTTAATTAGGTTAATGATGTAGAGTATACATATATTAATTATTTATTGGTTGTGGTTGGGTTGTATAAGGATGCTGGTGTGAGTTAAAAATTGAGTGTAAGAAGATGAGTTGAGGTGGATGAGTGAGAAATTAATATAATATTGCAGGTGTGGGTTGTATGAGGATGCTGCTGCGGATAGTCTTAGGAAAAGAGGTGGGCTTGATACATATCTATTAGTGGAAATCAACTAGATTTGGAATAAGAAAGGAGGTGGGCGTTTTCTGCTTTCTCACGAGTTGTCTCTTCAAGTTCAGAGGCTGCTGTCTCCCATTTGGATTACCGTCTGGGAAGAGAGGGCAGTAACCAGGTTGGCTTGGTTAATTAGTTTTGTTATACCATAATTATATTCATTAATTTAAGTTTGAGACAATTATAATATTTAAAATTTGACAAAAAAATTTCAAAAAAATTTAATATTATTGTGTTGAAAGTATTCGAACTTTAGACCTCTTAATATAACTAAAATAACATATTCACAAATTAATTCAAATATTTATAATTATTTATTTATTGTTTGGCCCATCAGATTAATGATTGAGCAAGTTGGACTAAGCAGACGACAAACTGAGGGGACCACGTGATCAATAACTTTCTATGATGAACCTTGCTAGTTTTTACCTCAACCTTCCCGATCCAACGCTACACACATTATTTAACTCTCAATCCAAGCTAACAAGGTACGCACTGACTCTATCTCATATCATATTATTGCAAGACATTCACCCGGAGGCTTTAGAGAACAAGAACACATGGAGCTGGTCACCATCTTCACTCTCATAGTATGTGTCCTCACCCTTCTAACTATAATTCGGACCATCTCAAGAAGCAGCTACAAAAATGGTGGTGCCAAACTTCCTCCAGGTCCTTCACCTTTACCAGTATTAGGAAACCTCCTGGATCTCGGAGACCAACCCCACAAATCCCTTGCCAAGCTCGCCAAAGTCCATGGCCCTATAATGAGCCTAAAGCTAGGGAAAGTACCCACGATCATCATCTCCTCTCCTTCCCTCGCAAAAGAAGTTTTCCAGGCCCACGATCTTCCCCTTTCCGACCGGCTTGTCATCGACGCGGTATGCGCCGAGGGGCATAATGAAGAAAGCGTCGTTTGGCTCCCAGTTAACGCTCACTGGAGGAACCTCAGGAGGATATGCACCAACCACATCTTTAGCACCCAGAGGCTCGACGCCAACGAGCACCTCCGCCGGATCAAGGTGCACATTTACCCACACGGATTATAGTGGGGACAGATACGACCCTATTAATTTCATTATTTGTTTGTCCCGAACTGTTTAGATTTGCGATAAAGGTATACATGTAGAAAATTTAACTACCCATTCTACTAAATGAAGTTAGAAATGATAATGTTAACCTAGTATTGAAACATATTGATTTCATATTTGTTGATAATTGCATGACCATGCACGTGTTTTCAAATTTTAGTCTAATAAATTTTGTTTGAAAAGTATATTGAAGTTATCAAATTATTAGTTGCATATTATATTACAAAAATTCTCTTAGTTCAGAATATTTTGAGTATTCATATTATCTAAGAAAAATTAAACGATTTTGCCAATTTTATCATCTATTTTGTGGTTTCAAAATGTTCAACAACGAAAAAAAAAAATGAAATTGACAATCAATTTGTACTCATCTATTTTGTGGTTTTAAAATGTTCAACCACGATTTTTTTTTTAAATTGACTAACCACTATTTGGGTAGTTTTTGTGGATAGATATACCCCTAAAAATAATTAAATTTAAAACAAATCAGAAACTTTTAACAATGTTATTTCGTATATTTTTCTAATTTGTTTCAATAGATTATTTAAAACAAAAAAATTCCAAATTATACTAGGGTGTATCTTTGTAAAACCAATTTGCTCAAATAGTGGGTGTCAAGTAGATAAACAATTTGCGCAAAGCGTGGAGTTTGACCTTTTATTATGTATTGTTCTATTAGGTAACTTTATGCAGGATATTTTTGTGGCTAGCAAACAGGAAAACTGTCGCTAATATCCTTGCTGTCTTTACTTTTCTGGGTAGGTGCAAGAGCTCTTGTCCGATGTCCAGGAGAGCTGCCGTGCCGGACGGGCAGTGGACATCGGCCAAGCGGCCTTCAAGACCACGCTTAACGCGCTCTCAAGCACGATGATGTCGTTGAACTTGTCCGATTCGGAGTCTGTGGTGGTGAACGAGTTCAAGGAAGTGGTGAGGAGCATAATATGCGAGGCAGGGAAGCCAAACCTTTCGGATTACTTCCCGGCTCTCAGGAAGCTGGACCCGCAGGGTATTAGGCGCCGGATGGGAGCCCACTTCCGGGTGCTGCTCGGTATATTTGGCCGCGTTATTGACGAGCGATCCAGGTCCAGGAAATCTGAAGCTTATGAGCCGGCCAACGACATGTTGGATACTCTACTTGGGATTAGGGAGGCCAACGAGAGTGAGATGGATAGCAGCCGTATGAAGAACTTGTTTCTGGTAAGTTTTTATAAAGAAAAATCAAGATTAGATAATTGTCGGACTCTATTTATGAAATGTTTCCTTGAAAGATTTTTCTTTACTTTCATAAATTTAATCCCAGGATTTTACTAGTGGTACTTGTTGTTCGTTTCCCAACGATAGTTTTATTTTTTATATTCGTTTGTTCATTATATATTTTAAAATTTCTATCAACTTTGGTGTACAAAATATTCAAAAACTAATTTAATACGTCTAAAAAAATTTAGTTCAAAAATTCTAAGCACAAAATTGTGGGCATTTTCTCTTGATCACTTTTTTCTTTTGGTATTGTTTGATTGTTTTTTTTGAGTTTTAAGTTTCTATCTGTATTTTTAGGTTTTTGTTTTTTTCATTTATTTTTAAGTGGTAATATTTAAATTTTTGTTAAAATTTGGGAGTTTTTTTTTTCTCTCTTACCGGTAATACTGAACTGAACATTTAATCGGATTTTGAGTGGCTAATTATTCTCTCGTGTTTAGACAAAAATGAGTCAAATCTATCTCTCGTTAATGGTCTGATCAATCGGACCATTGATCAGACCATATTTTTTTAAATATTACTAGTTAGCCACAGTGTTTTCAAAAATGACCCAGAAATTGATTTGATTTTTTGGGCAATTTTTGGGTCAATCAGTCTGACCGGCTAAAGCACCAATCATACCGGTTATAAAGTTTATCTAGTTTACCTAGGCCTACTTGGGCTGGGCTTACTTAGACTTGAGATCCAACTTTTTTATAAAATTGTGTGGATGGGAAAAAACCTTAGAACCAGATGTTTTGGGTCCAATTTTCTGGTCCGATCGAGAGGTCAAATCGGAAAAAATCTTGTCCATTAGGTCAGCATATGTACTCATGTTTTTGACTCGGTATAATATCTGAGTCGTAGTCGGACTGCTGGTCGAACCGTCATTTTAAAAACAGCATGTAAGCATTTTAAAATGGTTCCGGTCTTTCGTTGATTTCTCTCTTAAATAGTAGCATGTTACATTTTAAAGGAATAGATCTTGAAGATACATTTAGATTCTTCAGAAGAATGCAATTATTTTAATGTGAAGTTCGATATAAATAATGATACCGTGGGTAAAGTTTCATTTCCGTTCGTCAAATTCTCCGGTGTTAAGCTCGAAAGTTTTCCAAAAATATTGTGATAATCCTTCAAATATTGCCTCCGTTTCAAAAATTATAAACTAGTAAGAAAACAGTTATTGTAAAATTGGAGATAGTTATTAAATTTATAGATGACTTCAAATAAGAGGAGAATGAGCATATTACTATTTTCGTTATCGATAAAAATTTTGCAGCTTTCATATTTCATTCTAAATGGAAAGTTAATAAACGAAGATTGAGTACATCGTTTTTTTACCGGAAGGTAAATGTATATAATTTCCTGAATTTGTACCTCCTTTACTATGATCTAAAGATGTAAATCCGGAATGGAAAGGAACAATGAAGAAAACAACTGATAACATATAGGACGTTAGAATCACATTAGAATAAATTAGAGATAAATTATTAATCAATTCGTTCCTTTGTCGAGATTAACTTTTTAATTTTTTTGCTGAAATTTTAATTTACGGGAGAGACAACCAACTGTATATTTTTATTCTTTAACGAATGGTTTGTTATGCATCAGGATTTATTTGTCGCCGGCACTGACACAACTTCAAACACATTAGAATGGGCTATGGCCGAACTTCTACGGAATCCAAATGTATTGACCAAAGCTACAACGGAGCTGGAACAGGTAATTGGCAAATCCAACCACATCGACGAATCCGATATTTCTCGTTTACCATACCTGCAAGCAATCATCAAAGAAACTTTCAGACTGCACCCACCAGTCCCTCTCTTGCTCCCACGAAAGGCAAAAAGCGAAGTAGAGGTATCAGGCTTCACCATTCCCAAAGATGCGCAAGTATTCTACAATGTGTGGGCTATTGGTAGAGATCCCTCAATCTGGAACGACCACTTGTCGTTCGTCCCTGAGAGATTTTTGGGTTCTGAGGTTGACGTTAAAGGCAGGCATTGTGAGCTCATGCCATTTGGTGCAGGGCGAAGGATCTGCCCTGGGTTGACTATAGCTATGAGAATGTTGCCATTGACATTGGGTAGCTTACTTCTCTATTTCAACTGGAATCTTGCTGATGGGGTCACCCCGAAGACCTTGGACATGGAAGAGAAATTTGGAATTGCCTTGCAGAAGGCTAAGCCATTACTGGCTGTGCCATTGCCTAAACCTTAAACTTGACTGGTTACTAGTTTATGCGATCTTATGCAAATAATGATATTTTGATCACTGTGTTTATGTGTCCTATAAATATGTAACTCATAGGCAATAATAATGTCACAGATGCTAGTATGTGTTCTATTTTGATCAAATTTCTTTCTCCTTATACAAGAGATTAGGAAGCTTGATTTAGTAATGAAGTACAAAAAACACTGCTCCGAAATACTTCAGATCACAGGCCTATTGTTTTAGAGTATAGGGAGGGTGGAGTTCCCCGAGGCCCCAGACTATTCCAATTTCAGGCAATGTGGACCTTGCATACGGACTTTCTTGGAATGGTGCGACGGACTTGGCCAGCACAAGTAGTGGCTAATTCTGCGATCCTTTCCTTGTCTGGAAAACTGCGTCAGCTAAAGTGGGCGTTAGTTTCCTGGAATAAGGAGATCTTTGGTGATGTTAGGCAGAACCTGATGGCCACGGAGACCAGGATTGAGGAGGTCCAGCGAAGGATTGAGTTGGTGCGGCCTCAGAAGGAGCTGGTCACAGAGGAGATGGATGCACTTAGGGAGTATAATGTCGCGCTAGAGCAACAGAGTACCTTCTTGCGATAGCTGGCACGAATTTCCTAGCTCTGAGATGGGGACCGGAACTCCACTTTCTTTCACCGCAGTATGCAGATCCGGAGGAGCTACCTGGGCATCTTGTCGATGTTGATAGACGAACAGTTATTAGAGGACTCCACCCAGATCCATGAGCATATCATTTCTTACTATAGATAGATGTTCGAGGATATAGGCCCACCGCTTGATCTGACGGAGATAGGCCCATTGGAGTCCCTACTGCAGAGCCAGGTTTAAGATGACCAGAACGCTGAGCTAGTTCAGTCCCATCCTCAGAGGAGGTACGTCATACTGTCTTTGGTATGAGCCCTTCCAGTGCCCCTAGCCTAGATGGTTTTGGGGGGTAGTTTTTTCAGACAGCGTGGGAGATTGTTAGTCTGGACATTGTCCGTACAGTGCAAGAGTTCTTTACCTTCAGATGTCTTCCGATTGGGCTCAATACCAATTTTATGGGGTTGATCCTGAAAATCCTGGAGGGCCCAGCAGGTGGAGGACTACAGACCTATTGTTCTAGCCAACTTCGTCTACAAGCTTGTGACAAAGATTTTAGCATCTCGACTTGGTATGATCCTCGACTCTCTACTTTCTAATCACTAGTTTAGATTTGTATTGGGTCGCAAGATTCATGACTGTATGACACTGACCTCGGAGGGTATCAATTGCCTAAACAGTCAACAGAGTGGTGGCAACATGGCCATCAAGGTGGATATATGGAAGGCATTCGATACCCTCTACTGGGACTTTTTAATTGTGGTACTTCGGGTTTGGAGTTTTGCTGAGGAGTTTGGAGAGATGATCGTTAGCATTCTACACTCTGCCAGGTTGTCGATTTTGGTTGACGGGGTCCCGGCAGGTTATTTTGGTTGTTCGCAGGGGGTGTGATAGGATGACCCATTATCTCCACTGCTGTTCATTGTCGCCGAGGAGATATTCAGTCGTATGATACAGCATGCTGTGGTTTAGAGGGCCTTCACTTGTTTTTGGGTAGGCCGAGGGGGTACCTTTCCATCACACCTGCTATATACGGATGATGTTATTATTTTTGGGCAGGCCATTAGGTCCAACTACCGTACGCTGCTTCAGATTTTTCAGGAGTACACAGCTCTATCAGGACAGCACAATAACTTGGCAAAATCCTGGGTTTATCTCAGCGAGGGCATGATAGCTCAGCAGCGGGGCGTGCTATTGGATATATTGGGTATATCGGCAGGTCAGCTCCCTTTTACCTATCTGGGTATACCATTGTTCTGTGGTCCTCCTCATCATAGCCGCCTATAGGGTATTGTTGACTCTATCGTCAGCAAGTTTGCTCGGTAAAAGGGATCTTCGATGGCAGGATGAGCTTGCTTGGTATAGAAGATCATCTTGGGCTCACAGACGTACTCAATGATGGTTTATCAGTGGCCAATTTCACTATTGGAGTAGGTCGATACGTGCATGAGGAACTTTGTGTGGACTGGAGATACCCACAGTCGGGCCTCTTGCACTGTATCTTGGGATCGCGTTTGTGCCCCGAGAGAGGAGGGCAGGCTTGGTCTCCACTCTATCAGATAGGTGAACCATGCTTTCTTGAGTTGGCTCACCTAGTCCATTTTACACAGCTCGACTGGATACTGGAGCTGCGTCCAGGATTGGCTGATTGACATGGTAGACATGATGCCAAGGCGATATGTGTGCTCATCTATTCTGTGTGGAGTTCGTAGTTACCTCCCAAACATTGTTTGGTCATCTAGGGTATTGGTTGGGGAGGATTCCTTGGCCAATTTCTGGCTAGACAGTTGGTTGGGGTACGTGATTACCAAGAGAGTCAGGCTTCCGGAGCACCTCTACTCGCACTACACCTTTTCGGTAGCAGATTACTAGTATAACGGATGTTGGCATTTGCATAGGAGCTTCTGCAGAGCTTTCCTGATGATCATCCAGGACATTTATCGACATAGGCTTGGACCCCTAGGCAGCGATAGGATGGTCTGGGTCTATGCCCGTGATGGCATGCTCACTTCCAGGGCTACATACGATCACCTCCGCCCATCACACCTGCCAGTACGCTGGGGCTCCTGGATTTGGGATGCAGCGAATACCACAGAGGTCTGTATTTCTATGGCGGGCCATCCTTGGGGCCCTCCCCACCCCAAATGTCATGACTTGTCGAGGGTTTATAGGTTCGAGCATGTGCTGTCTTTGTTTGGCAAAGGCGGAGTCATTGAAGCATGTGCTGGCACGTTGCTCGATCGTAGCCGCCTTTTGGAGGTTTATTTTTGGATTATTTGGCGTCCAGTGGCGGCCTTTTTGGAGCTTTGCTGAGCTTCTGGCAGAGGTGATGTAGCCATACTTCAGCCCTCAGGTTGACATTTTATGGCGAGTGGCAGTGGTCACCGCGGACTGGCTTTTATGGATGGAGTGCAATGCGCGCATCTTCAGGGAGCACCGCAGGAGTCTTGATGCACTGATTCTGCTATTCCACCGTTTGGTGAGTGAGACTGCGATTTTTGACTCTGGGTAGTGCTTTTCCTCGTAGCAGGAGCAGGTTTTACTCCGTGACCTCCGTATTGCACCAAGGTCGCGCCAGGCACCGCGCACCGTCGAGGTCACTTGGCGGTGCCCTCCTCTGGGTTGGCTCAAGTACAATATGGAAGGTAGCTCTTTGGGAGCCCCGGGTCAGGGTTGCTCTGCAAGGGTCTTCCGTACCTCCCGGGGCTTTGTATAGGGTTGCTTTAGTCACCCCATCCCGAGCTACTTCGCCTTTGAGGTTGAGCTTTTGGCCATTATTCTTGTAGTTAAGTTCGCCCACGCACATGAATGGCACAGATTATGGCTCGAGATCGACTCCATGTACGTACGGTCGTACTTCCATGTGTCACAGGCAGAGGTCCCCTGGCGTTGGCATTTTCGCTGGCTCCACATGTTACGACTCTGCGACTAGATGCAGTTGCATATTACGCATATTTTTCGCGAGGGAAATATGGCAGCCGATGCTCTGACGCACCTCACGGAGGCAGGCTGATGGCACTCCTACTCGGCCTTGCTCATCAGTCACATAGGCCGAGATATGTCTGGGCAGCCATACTACAGGTTCGTCCCTTGATGATATTCACTTGGCTGTGATTCAGCATTAGTTCTTTTTTGCTTGCCCTGACTGCCAGGATTGTTGGCTGGCAGGCTGCCAGGATTGTTGGCTAGCTGGGCTTAGGCTGGTCTATTTTCCTCCCACCTGACTTTCAGGCTTGTTGGATTGCTGGTGTGAAGTAGTTTTGCTCCATCTGACGGCCAGGATTGTTGGTTTCGCAGGTGTGCTTTGGACTTCGTATTTTTTTTGTATCCGCTTTTTATTTTTATTTGATGGGAGTTCTTTAAAAAAAACTTTAGTTTATTTTTTTCTCAAATAATGTTAAATATTTATTCTTTTTTATTTTTAATTAAATATTTAATATTTAAGAATTAATTCGAATTTGATTCGGATTCAATTCAAATTCAAAGATTTATATTTAGTAAGACGAATTGAATATGGTTTAATATTTTGATAATTCGAATTCGAACCAATTCGATTTGGATTCGTTCGAATTTGAACCGTGGTAAGTTCTATGCTACTACAAGGATATGAGTCCCTTTTTTGGCGGTTTAGTGTCATATTTGAAAATGAAAATTTTACCCCTTACCTCTTACCTTCTATCTGATATTGCTATGTGTTTTTTTTTAAAATTGATTACTATATAAATATAAAGGGCCAAAGACCCCACTCCATTACGGACCAAGGAAACATGCAATGAATTTAGAAAATCATTCCATTTAAAATTTTACTAATTAAGGAAAGCATTCAGATTACAACACTTAACTTGAACAGAAGAAATAAGTCTTGACTACATAAATCTTTAAAATAATTTAACTAAATCATCTATTCTTGTCGACATAAAATAATCAAATTTATTAACTCTTTTTATCAGTTTTCTTTTGTAGAAAATAATTTTATGTTTATGATGCCAAATGCCCATAAATTTTACTAAAGAAGACTCACCAAATCTTCTTATTAAAACCATTTCCAAGGAAGATCTCTCAAATGGACAAGGAGAATCCATTCTAAAGAAGAGACACCAAATCTTCTTATTAAAACCATTTCCAACGAAGGTCTCCAGAATGGACAAGGAGAATCAATTCTAAAGAAGTCTGACCAAGTCCAATTAATCTTATAAAGAAGTTCCAAACCTGAGTGAAGAACATACAATGCAAAAGTAGGTGGTTGCAAGATTCATTTCTTCTCAAGCATAATGGACATAATTAATCCCATGCATCAAGACTTCCAACACGAATCAAAATGTCCCTTGTTCTAATTCTAGTTTGAGTTGCAATCTACATGAAGCACTCGACCTTTGAAGGGAGCCCACCAGTCCACACTTAATGGGAGTAATAGGTGTACTACTATTGTACTACAACTTGCGGAGCTCGTGGACTGAAAAGAAACAAGCCGAAGCAGACCTCCAAGAGATTGCCAGCCTGCAAACAAGAATTAGCAAGTAGAACCATTAGATCGAAGAGCTGCTCTTCCTCTCAAGCAGTTAATTCCCTTCTCCATTGAGGTTCCAGCTCCAACCATTATCTTTCAACCAACCACACTCATCAGTCTTTGCAGCCTGGAGTGAAGAGATTGAGAAAAGCTTCTTAATATGACATTTGTTTCAAGTTACACAAAGAACTTGGTCTTCAATCCCTTCCCTACATTAATTGGAGAGATGAGACCTAACAATTAATTGGAGAAAGAAGGGATAGACGTTGGGGAGGAGGGCAGGAGGTGGTGCGTGGTGGTCGAAATGTTTTTTATGGTATTGATTTGTGTTAAAACTCTATATAATTATAGACTAGCTTGCTTATTTTTGGGGAAATAACTTTACTTCATAAAAAGAAACACGTTCAAGAATTACAATCGTATGAAAACATACTCATAACTTCTCACCAAACTCGTAGACCGTATCCTACACTACACGGGCATATCGTCTTGTTCTACCCGTCCACACCTATTGTTAGGCCCAAATGGGTTTTGGGCCACTTGGCCCAAAATCTAAAACCCAGCCCAATGGTCTATTTACCAAATAGTACCAATAATTCAACTTTACTTTCCACTTCCATAAAAATCTAATTTTACTTTCCACCTCCATAAAAATCCAACTTTACTTTATCAAATTAACTTTACACCTTCACTAAATACAAAATAAAGTAAAAACTAAAGTTGGATTAAATTAGTACAAAGAATTATTTTGTTGGAAATTAGGTAAAGTTGTTTTGGAATTTTTTGGGATTTTTTCCCTATAAAAGGGAACCCATTGTGACCATTTTGGGATAAGCCACCAAGAAATTAATACTCTCAGAAAAACGAAATTACGGTTCAGTACTATAATTTCAAGATATATATTTAAGGACATTCGTGAAGTCCGAACCCTAGATCCGATTAGTTTGTGATCGGATTTCGACCGGTGCCTCGCCAACAACATCTCTGACATATCTTGGTCCATAAACAAGAGGTATCTTCAATTTATTAACGTCATTTTTTGTTTAAATTGAATATGTGATTTATTACATAATATTGTTATTTATGCATTAAATTCTAACAAATGGTATCAGAGCCTTGTTTTTAACATGTACTTGATGTTTTGTAGGATTTAACTTGATTAATTTAGTTAATAATCGAGTTGATTGTATTTAAAAATTATCCCAGAATGTTTTTGGGTATTTTTAAAATGATTTTGGTTAACCGAGCGGTTTTCTGAAGTTTTTTGGTCTTCTGGGTTCGTTTGGTAACACGCGCAAGTTCAATGACCAAATTGTAATTTTCCTCCCCCAAATTGGAAAACCCTACCCCGATTTTCCATTTTTCCTTCGATCCATTCTCAATCAATTTTTGGCCAAATCCGGCCAAATCAAAATGCAAAAACTGTTTTAAAACCTTCCCCGTTCAATTCCGATCACGCCGATACCAATTTTGGTCGTCGTCGTTGCCGGAATCATGAGTTACGAGCTTCGAAGCTCGGAACTCGACCGAACGGAGAAGACCTCCGTGCACCTCGACCTGAGCACGACGAACCCCGAGACCGGTAGCGACGTAATTAGGATGACGAGAGGAATCGATTCCGACCGTTCATTTGGGTCGACTCGTCGCCGTTCGCTCCCGGTGGTCGGAGGTAGTTCATTGAGTTTTAGGGTTCGGGGAGGGGAGAGTGAGAGAGAAAGAGGGGAAAGGGAAGAAGATAATATCGGGGGCAATTTCGTCATTTTGCATGTTTCTGAAAACTCCTTTTATACCCGCATGGTATTTTGCAACTTGGTCACTCTGGTTTTAACTTTGATATTAGATTAATCCTTACGAATGATTTATCAATTCAATTCGGTCCTGATTTTGATTAAAATTGATTTTAAGTCCTAAATAAGTACTGTTTTGTTAAATTAAATTATAAATTGGTCCTTTATGACATAATTTTAATTTAATTGAGTACCAAATTTGATTTAAAATTGTTTTTAAATCCTTTTAAGGTACTGATTTGATTTAATTAAATTTGAAATTGGTCCTTTTGGACAATTTTTAAATTAATTAAATCACAAGGTTTGACTTAATTTTGTTTAAGTCCAATTTTGATTAAAATGTTTAATTGAATGAATTTGTTTTATTCAATTAAAATTTAAAATATAAAGATTTTTTAAAAACATGAGATTGTTTTAAAAATGATCTAAATAATTTTTGGAATAAGTTCCGAAAATTATAAAACTTATCCATTTCATCTGAGTCAGGACATTGAAGATTTGGAAATTTGTTTTTCGAATCTTATTTTTTTGGGAGATATGTGATCTAACCCAAGAAATTATCTTGCATGTGTTGCAGATACAATGTCGAACGGTGGGGATCCTCATGCTGACACTGGGGCTCTACGAAGAGACCTGATCCGCAGGAGACTGACACCAATAAGGCTCAATGATGAACTAATGGCATTAGCAAACCACATCGTGTTAGTGCATCGGGATATGCAAAATGCGATTTGGTTGGGAGTTTACAATTATGGACAGGATTGGATAACAATGTTTCGGGATCTTCTCTCTACCTTCGATGATGGTAGATTGTTTTCCGAATTGTATAATCCTCCAGTATACTCCCATGCTGCTGCTATCTCCATGCTGCTCAATCACCTCGAAACCAGAGGAATACGGAGGGAATTTTGTACTCCGACCATTCTGATACTCAGGGATGGTTTCGAAATGAACCGTTTTCTGGACCAGACGGTGAAGTACATTATTCCAAATGCCCTACGTTTTTGGGTCATTGATTTCATTCCAAGGCTGGTTCAAGATCTGGGTGATCCTATTGGGTCTCCTAGTTCAGGTCCCGAGGAGACATCTAGGTCCGTTCCTCACAGGTCTACTGTTGAGGAAGAACCGGAAGATGACCCGGAAGAAGACCTTGAGGGGATTGAAGTTTATGAGATAGGTACAGCCGAGAATCCAATCCAGTTGGATTAATTGGATGAAATGGATTTAGTTGAAATTTTCTTGTAAAATGTTGTGAATATGTAATAAGTCTGTACTTGTTATATATGTTAAAGTTTTGTATATACTTGTGATGAATTTATAAAACTTTCTTATGAATAAATAAATCATATGTGTTTATGTGTTTATTTTATTCATATTCCACTTGAGTTTGCTATATATAAACTTTGAATGATCATAGTTAGAGATTAACTCTTGAATGGTAATGGGAAGCACTCTAGCAACTCACTTCAATTTTGAGACTAATCAAAAATTATGAATCATTAAAGTTGTGAGAATATAGTAAACTGTTTCATATTGCCAAAATCAAATTCCTAATATATGCTTATGTTTCAAATATTCCCTAGAGACATGACAGTAGCATCTAGAACTATCATAGCTGAGTTAAACCGTGAGCTTAAGCTCAATGGTGAAAACTATGACAACTGGAGCATGAAAATCCAGTATGTGCTTGAAGAACAAGAGATTCTTGAGCAGATAAAAGTGATCATGCATGAATCTGAACATGGTACAACTGCCCAGCATAGGCGTAATAGTGAAGCCTATGCTAACTGGAAGAAGAATTCTACTGCTCGCTTAATTATTCTGAGCTCCATGATGGATGACATCACGAGGCAATTTCGCATTTATGAAAATGCGAAAGAGCTTTGGGATGCTCTTAAGGCTAAATTCGAGAAGCTTTCTATGTCAAAGCTACGTGCTTTGACAATAAGGTTTGATACCTTCAAGAAACGTCCCGAAGTTACCATGAGGAAATATCTTCGGATGATGTCCAATATGATCAGTGATCTGGTTGAGGCTGGTCACGTGCTTAGTAATGAGCAGTAAATTCAAGCTGTCATTCGTTCCCTACCTGCGAATTGGGAACAAATGAAGATGAATCTTACCCATTCTGATAACCTGGCAACATTTGAGGATGTTGCTAGGCACCTCGAGCTAGAAGAAGATCGTCTTCTAGCAATGAGATCTTACCCTGAAGCTAATTTGATGAGTTCAAATAGCTCTAAGGGAAAGAAAAAGAGGAATGGGAAAGGGAAGAAAAAGAATTCTTCTACACCAAAGGTAGTTGACCAGGTGTTTAAGGCAGAAAGCTCAGGGTCGAAAAGAAAAAGGCCATTTAACATTTCCAAAGTGAAATGTTATAACTGCCAGAAGAAGGGTCATTTTGCAAGAGACTGCAAGATGCCTAAGCAGGTACATACAAACTCAAATGTGATTGAGATTAATGTATCTTCTTGTGCCCTCCTTACTGAATCACATTCTATGTGGGTGATAGATTCAGGAGCAACCGACCATGTAGCTAAAGACAGAAGTTCTTTTGTGGAATTCCGGAAGTTGCCAAATAGAGTGAAGACCATTTTTGTTGGCAATAACTCATCTGTGGAAGTGAAAGGAATGGGTACTTGTAAATTACACCTTAGTGGTGGACGTACTCTCCTTCTACATGATGTTTTGTATGCTCCAGATATTCGTAGGAACCTTGTCTCTGTACCTGCCTTAATGTTATTAGGTTTCTCCATGTTGTTCAAAAATAATGCTGTAAAACTGTTTTTAGATAATGTGTACTATGGTTGTGGTTTCAAATCAGAAGGTTTTATTATATTAGATATTGTCCCATATGAAAGTAGTTCTTTTGTCGTTAGTTCTAATTCGTCACAAGATGATATTAAACTATGGCATTCTAGACTTGGGCATGTGGGCCAAGAATGCTTAAATCGTCTAGCTAATGCTGGATTACTTGGTAAGATAGAAAAGTCTATCTTACCTAAATGCGTTGCATGTCTAGAAGGAAAGAGCACTAGAAAACCATTCGGTACTGGAACTAGGGCCAAATTTCTATTAGACTTAATTCATTCTGACATATGTGGCCTAATGAATGTGAGGGCAAGACATGGTGCTTATTATTTCATCACCTTTATTGACGACTATTCAAGATATGGTCTGATATACCTGATTTCTCATAAGTCAGAAGCATTAAATTGCTTCGGGACATATATGAATTTTGTTGAGAATCAGAAGGAAAGAAAGATAAAGGCTTTGCGAACTGATCGTGGCTGTGAATATCTTTCAGATGATTTTAAAGCACTATGTGTTGAAAAAGGAATTGAACATCAGTTGTCCATTCTTTATACGCCTCAACAAAATGGGGTAGCTGAGAGAAGAAATAGAATCCTTCTCAAAATGGTTAGATCTATGATGGCAGAGGCAAATTTGCCAATATTTTATTATGGAGATGCGCTCCTAACTGCTGCATATATTCTTAACTGTGTTCCCTCAAAATCTGTTACTACCACTCCTTATGAAATGTGGACAAATCGAAAACCTGATTTATCCTATTTTAAGCCATGGAGGTGTGCATCCTATGTCCATTCTACTTCAAGTGCTTTCAGTAAATTAGGACCGAGAAGTAGAAAAAGTATCTTTATAAGATACTGTGAGGTATCTAAAGGATATGTGTTCATTAGTGAACTCGACAATGGACATGTAACAGAGATTGAGTCACGTAATGTCATTTTTTTGGAGAATGAGTTTCCTAAACTGAGAGAGGTTAGTGATAACCTTAATCTTTTTGAAACTTTTGAATCAGAGCCTTCTGGATCTGTTCTTCCGAGTGGGAGAATTGAGACAGAAAGTTGTGACTTTCTATCTCAACATGGTCCGGAAGATGTTCAACTAAGTCCTGAAAGGCTAATGGTTCCCTATTCCAGTGGGAGTACGGAACTTCCGCCTAGTAGTAGTACGGTTCCTGGATATGATGAGTACATGAGGGATATTTATCAAAATCGGGAATTCCGTAGGTCTGGTAGAACTAGCATACCTCGCTGACGATTTGATGTCGAAGGTGAGACTAATGCCTCCTTAATATCACTAAAGAAACTTGGCTGAGGGCTACATCCAAAAAGGCTGCGAACAAAAGGTTTGCAAATTGAATAGATCAATTTATGGCCTTAAGCAATCTTCTAGACAATAGTATATTTGTTTTCATAATACTATCATATCATATATGATGTAGGAACATCCAAGGCTTCGTCAATTTCCATCAAATCTGAATGTTGACAAGCAAGGAAGACTAAGGATCAATTCGTTATTCTGAGTTTATGACGAATTGATTAGCATTTGAAGACACTTGGACGTATTTAATTGCACTTTTTCCTTCCTAGAATCACATAAGGTTTAGTTCATTAAGTTTGCTAAGTTCATTTTAGTCCTTTGATGTTTTTCTAATTAAGTAGATTCGTTTCATTTAATTAAGTTCATGTAATGTGACTCTTGGTAAGCAAGATCACTTAGTTTCCATTTCCTTTAAATATGTAGTTCATGAATGTAACTTATGATCGAATATTATGAAATGAATTAGATTGAGAATATTTCTCTTTGAATTACGTAGAGTAATTTGTTGTGCGTGGACTCGCATGGATCGTGCATGGACTTGCATGAATTAGCGTGGATTCGCTAGAACCTGTAC
>SOPF01028275.1:138911-296993 GCA_012979155.1 Hypericum perforatum | reverse complement strand
CGTGCATGGACTTGCATGAATTAGCGTGGATTCGCTAGAACCTGTACGTGGACTCGTACGAATTGTTACCTTGCCCTTGCTGACCGTTCGTTTACGAACCCCTTTGATCAACACGACGGAAGTTGTTCCTTGATCGAAGTTATCTTTAATTTTTAGTATCTTTTGTTACTTCCATTCCAAGACTTTCGTACAACATTTCCAACCAAATCCACCCAAATTCAACCTTTTCTTCATTCGTATCAACCGCTACACTACATCAATATGGTTTTGTTATGATAGACGAAGATCATTGTGTATATGTTAAGCGATCTGGTAAGAGATTTGTTATTATCACTTTGTACGTTGATGATATTCTTTTAGCCTCAAATGACATGGGACTACTAGTCAAAATCAAAAATTGGTTCTCTACCAATTTTGATATGAAAGATATGGGAGAGGCTGAGTACATACTCAGAGTTAAGATTTCGAGAAATCGTTCAAAGAGGATAGTGACTCTTTCACAAGAGACATATATTCGTAAAGTAGTAGAATGATTTAATTGTACTCGTAGCAATCCTAAATATGTTCCATTAGTAAAAGGTCATAATTTGAGCAAAGATCAATGTCCAATTACAGTTGAACAGAAAAGGAATATGGAAAAGATTCCTTATGCTAATGCAGTTGGATGTCTCATGTATGCAATGTTGTGTACAAGACCCGATATATGTTATGCTGTGGGCATCGTAAGCAGATATCAATCCAATCCTGGAATTGCTCACTGGAAAGCTGTCAAGGGAATTTTGAAGTATTTGAATACTACTGCAGAATATTCACTATGCTATCAAGGTAGAGACCTAAAACTGATAGGTTATACTGACGCTGATTGGGGTGGTGATGTGGATAAGAAAAAGTCTACATCTGGTTTTGCTTTCCTGTTGGGAGGGGCTGCCATTTCATGGAGTAGCAAGAAACAGACTTGCATATCCCTCTCAACAATGGAGGCTGAATATGTAGCTTCAGCTCATGCTGCACAAGAAGCAGTATGGCTGAAAAGATTCTTGAATCACCTATCCCTAATCAACTCAGTAGAACCTGTGAATTTATTCTGCGACAACCAGGCAGCCATAGCTTATGCTAAGGATCCGCGGTTTCATAGTAAAGCTAAGCATATAGATATTAAATTTCATTTTGTTAGAAGTTTAGTGAAACATGATGAGTTGTGTATAAAACACATATCTACACAAGATATGGTTGTAGACTCTATGACTAAAGCGTTATCTCGAGATGTGTTCAAGAAACATGTAAAGTCATTAGGTTTACGACGGTTTTGTTTATAAATAAAGAATTTTGTTTTTGGCAATATGAAAATCTTGCGTAACATGTCAGACAGAGAAGTAACCTACTCACACGGGTGTTTACGTTAGTGGGAGTCAAATGTGTTGATTCTTGATTGATATGAGGCAGTTGTTGGACATTTTTGATGCGCAATGTCCTACAGCAATAATGCCGTCTTGCTAGAAGAGCAAGATTAGTTATGGAATGTAATAATGAATTATTACATTTGGATCTTCTGAAATCTATATAATAAGAATTAAGTGGGACTTATCATACCTTCTGTCTTGAAGCCTGGAGTTAAGCTGTGGCTATGACTCTAGTATGGTGTTAATTGACATGTGTTCCTATATAAAGGAATTTACACCATAACATGAGAATGAGTATCTCATGTGTTGTTCGACCACCGGATGGGATAAATATTTATTGATTTCACAATCCCTAGTATGAGACCGCATTTCGAGAACTGTAGTTTCCGATCTTTGCCTTTAAGATCCTAAACATATTCTGGAAGTATGATTTAGTGCTGCTAGCTTAGAAAGTTCATGAAAAGGTCATGGCTTATAGATTCGACCTGGCAGGACTGACTAGAAAAGCAGACTGAATTATTATGGAAAGAATATAGTTAAGGGAGAAGGAACTATGTCCATCACATTTCGAGATTCGTTGTCCAGGTGCACCAATTGTATTGAAAAGTACAATAGTGGACACGAATAAAATTGTTTGAAATCATAGTGTGAACAATGGAATGTGACATGAGTCCTAGGGTGAAAGCACATTTTTTCATATGCGAGAAATCGAGATGCTATTATTCACTTAGCCTGTATGACTGTGCTTATGAATTTAGCTAACATACTCGATGTGTGCTGGTCGCACGAAATCCTATAAATTGTTATCTGTACATTATTGATTGTGATCAATAATGAATGAGTGTTATATTTATTTTGGCCCAAAATGCATCCATTGTCGATTGTGTTCAACAATGGATGAGTGGGAGATTGTTAGGCCCAAATGGGTTTTGGGCCACTTGGCCCAAAATCTAAAACCCAGCCCAATGGTCTATTTACCAAATAGTACCAATAATTCAACTTTACTTTCCACTTCCATAAAAATCCAATTTTACTTTCCACCTCCATAAAAATCTAACTTTACTTTATCAAATTAACTTTACACCTTCACTAAATACAAAATAAAGTAAAAAGTAAAGTTGGATTAAATTAGTAAAAAGAATTATTTTTTTGGAAATTAGGTAAAGTTGTTTTAGAATTTTTTGGGATTTTTTCCCTATAAAAGGGAACCCATTGTGACCATTTTGGGATAAGCCACCAAGAAATTAAAACTCTCAGAAAAACGAAATTACGGTTTAGTACCATAATTTCAAGATATACATTTAAGGACATTCGTGAAGTCCGCACCCTAGATCCGATTAGTTTGTGATCGGGTTTCGACCGGTGTCTCGCCAACAACATCTCTGACATATCTTGGTCCATAAACAAGAGGTATCTTCAATTTATTAACGTCATTTTTTGTTTAAATTGAATATGTGATTTATTGGATAATATTGTTATTTATGTATTAAATTCCAACACCTAAAAATCCAATGTACTAACAAATTGAGTTGCAGATTTATTAACGAATTCTACTTGTCTAGGTTCTAGTTCGGAGCAAATAGTTCCAAATCTTCTTTTGATGAGATGATAGAATTTTAATATCTATAAATTTGTCCATTTTATATGTTTTAATCTATGCATGACAACATTTCAATACGTCTCCTTTAACGAGATTAACATCGGGTCAAAGATTACACTGACTTGACTTCACCAAAGTGCAAAAAATAGAGGTCGTGTGAGCTAAATAATAGATAAGAGATCAACTCGCTGTGACACCAAGTGAGAATTTTCAAATCTAACCTAAAACTTTAAGATGATAGATTAGTCGATTTTCAACACTTATAAACTAATACATCCCATATATTTTAACCAATGTGGGACAACACTCTCAATAATTATGATTAATCAAGTTCTATCTTCAAGTTGTAGTTGAAGGTAGAGTGGGAACCCTTTATATATTTTTCTCAACAAATTAAGTAATGTTTTGAGAGGGTGATTTGTGGAAAAGTTTTTTAATAATATTTTAGGTAAGAGATCAACTCGCTCTAATACCAAGTTAAAATTTTCATATCCAACCCAAAACCTTAAGATGATGGATTAGTCAATTCTCAACAATTATAAACTAATACATCTCATATATTTTAACCAATATGGGACAAGAGTCTCAATAACTATGATTAATCATGTTCTATATTCAAGTTGTAGTTGAAGGTAGAGTGGGAACCCTTTATATACTTTTCTCAACAAATTAAGTAATAATTTGAGAGGGTGGTTAGTGAAAAAGTTGTTAATAATATTTTGACCCCAGATTTAAATACTACAAGAAGTCAATTACCTATATCATGTTATTGATTTGATACTATACTAAATTACTTACCGATCCCAAAAATTCCACAACTCTAGGTTAATAATTTTATCCAACTTTCGTAAGAAATTAAAATTCTCTTAAAAGTATTTTAAATTCAAATGTTATAAATATAAAATATTATTAGGAAGTTGTTTATTTATTAAATAAATTTAACAGTATTCAATTTTGATCGAAAAATAAGAAAAAACTTAAATTGGAGTTGTATTATAATAGTATTATTCATTCGACTATGCATCTGGTATTGCCGTAACAAGACAATGGGGTCTTAGAATTGTTTCGTTTTATTAATTTAACCAAGAACAAAAGAAATTTTATAAAATGATAAAATTAGTGAGGATTATAGTAAAAGTTTATGTTTTGATACAGATTTTTAATTATGAGTAGTCGAAGGGGCTCCGCCACCGTATACATGTAATTGGACGGACTCCACGTGTATCGGCAAAATTCAATTGCACTCGATTGTCGCTTATAAATGGGCAATCTGACAATCTCTGGCATACATAAATATTCAATTTTTTTACTGAAAGTTAATTGTATTAGAAACGCTATAGTTATGATGCAGAAACGGAGTTTCAACTACCACCTCGATAACATAAATATTCAACTTATAAGTTGGGAACGAAATTGATATAAAAACGTATGCAAGTCCGTTTCTTACGTTTATACCGCTCACCTAGAAAATAGAAGATGCAAGTTTTCTACAAAACTGCTTTGATTAATTCTAACTATAATACGATTCGAGCATATATGACGAACAATTAAATGTAAACTTATCCTTAAGTTAGTAATCCACTCATGACCCAAATTATATCACCGAAAAAATAATTAATATATTTTTATTTAAATTTAATTCAATCTAATTTAATTTTGTATACTCATGTGAAAAAATAATTAATATACTCATGTCAAAAAATATATTTTTTGAAGATTTGAATCATATACTCTTTTCAAATCGTCTTATATTTTATATCATTAATTCAAATATTATTGGTAATATATAATATAAGTATTTTTTGATTTATTATTTTCGTCAAGAACAACATTTGTTTTATAAAAAGGAAATGTGGACGGATTATATGCAATTTCAAATGGTGGGGATTGTATACAATTTTGATACCAGTTTTTAACTTTGAGTTGTCAAAGCCGCTCAGCCAAGTTACGCATGTAATTTACATGTATCGGCAAAATTCAATCGCACTCCATTGTCGTTTATATTGGGTAGTCCGTACTCGACTATCTTGTGGCATAGATGAATATTCAACTTAGTAATTAAGTTGTGAATGAAACCTAGAAAACCCAAGATATATTTATTCTGAAACTATTGCTTCAAATTGTAATCAGATTAGATCATAAATGACGATACAAATTAATACTATTAAATTATACCAGACATAAAATACGCTTTGGGCCACGTGTCATCACTTCCTTGTAATTGGCTCCGCCACGATGTTTGTGGCTATTTATACTGTGCTGGACGAGCTATCCTTTCTTGGACACACTCCAACGCTCCCAGAGCCACAAACAATATATAAATAAAATAAGTGTACTAATTGAGAGTTGATAAGCTAGGAGGAAAAAGCGACACTAAAAAATGGAGGGAAGAAAATTCGCCACAAAAGTATGTGTCACCGGCGGCGCTGGATACATCGGCTCCTGCCTCGTGAAGAAGCTCCTAGAGAGAGGCTACACCGTCCACACCACTTTGAGAAACTTGGGTTGTTCCTATTTCCTGTGCCTTTGTTCGTTTTTCTCCTAATTCAACTCGGACAGAAATTTTTAAAAGTATTTGTTAATATTGTATGTTTGAATTCCAGATATCTTGATTATATTAAAATAATACAGTCTTAATCTTATTGCCGGTTGGTTGTGACTTTGTTCATCTTCGTAATGTTTAAGAAATTCGATATGTGGGTTTAATGGCTCGTAATTTACGGCAGTGTCCACCTTAAGAAACTTGGGTTGTTCCTTTTTTCCTGTGCCTTTGTTCATTTTTCTCCTAATTCAACTCGGACAGAAATTTTTAAAAGTATTTGTCACTATTGTATGTTTGAATTCCGGAGATCTTTGATTATGTTAAAATAACATCGTCTTAATATTCTTGCAGGTTGGTTGTGTATTTGTTCATCTTTTTAATGTTTAAGAAATTCTATATGTGTGTTTAATGGCTCGTAATTTACGGCAGTGGCCACCGAATTTTACCGAGATAGAGTTTTCAATTTAATTACTTGTCGCGATTTTGCAGAAGAAGTTTTAAACTAATTTGTTTCGATTAATTGCAGAAGATAAGTCAAAGGTGGGGCTTCTCGAGTCCTTCCCGAATGCTGCGACCAGCTTGGTGATCTTCCAAGCTGACTTATACGAGCCCTCTGAGTTTGGAAAGGCAATTGAAGGATGTGAGTTTGTGTTTCATGTTGCCTTTCCGATGATTCATGACCCTGATAAAGCCAAGGTCAGTCTATTATTTGGTCATCTTTATATTATTTCCTTTCAAGTTTATGATTTTATAAATACCACTCCAAGTAGTTTAGATTCGAGTCACATGGGATTTTGAAATATAGCAAAATTTTCTCTACTCAAGATATCTTGGTTAAATTCGGATCTAAGAAAAACCTAGTTTGACGCGGGCATAAAATATCACATCATTTTGGTCTAAATTTATGTACATACACAGGGCAAGGACAGGGTGGAATCCACCGTGAACGGGGTCAAGAGCATAGCGGATGCTTGCCTCCGGGAAAAGAGCGTCAAGCGTCTGATATACACGGCCTCGGTGATGTCAACATCATCGTTGCAGGAGGATGGGAAGAGCTTCAAATCCACCATTGATGAATCTTGCTGGACACCTCTGCATGTGCAATTCCCCAATTCCAACGACTACACTATGGTCGGTGAACAACTCTACAGTTACCCAAAGAATCATTTAATTTGACATTTAATTTAAGTTTTGTCACTTAGCTAGACATGTTACTTTGACTTTGTTTTGCTTATTTTTGGTTTGTTAGATTTGTCGTGTAGATGAACATCTAATATAATGTCTAGTGGGTAATATTAAAGTACAGCTATCCAACCAAAATTAATTTGCCACAAGGCCGTAACTCGTAAGGGTTTTAACTAAGATTATGATTATTATATTTGTACCATAGACTTTGACATCGGGATATGTAAGTTATAAATATTAATAAAATTAGAAAAAGGTTGATATTTTTTTTAGAAATGATTCACTTAAATACTGTGTTTTTTTTAGACCTGTCGCATTTAAGGAAGGACAAATATTTTATGTTGATTGTTTATGTTAAGTTAGAGTTTGGTCAAAATTATCTGCCAACCGACTATTTATAAATATAACCAGTGGTATGGAACAGTAATTGTTATTAATTGACCATTTTTTTTAATATGAAGGAATACACAACAGCAAAGACTTTAGCTGAAAAAGCCTTATTAGGTTATAAGGACCATTCCAAGCTTGAAGTGGTGACATTGGCCTGTGGTTTGGTGGGAGGGGAAGCAGCATTTCCTCAGCCACCTCTAAGCGTACAAGTGATAGTATCACAGGTGACAGGCAACCTATTCGGATACAAGCACGGCCTGAGGTTCATGGAAGACATCCTCGATTCTATCCCGCTCGTACATGTCGATGACGTTGCCGAGGCCCACATTTTCGCCATGGAAAACCCATCCGTCAAGGGCAGGTTCCTCTGTGCCGTAGGGAATCCTACGTCCAGGGACATGGCTCTCTACTTCCAACAAAACTATCCGCAGTATTCGATCGACGAAAGGTGACAAAGTTCTCCATCGACATTCGTGAATGAATTTATGATTACAAAGATAAATTGTTCTCTAACATGCGCATATCGTATATTTTTGGTCATAATAGTTTAATGCTTGCATATGTGTTGAAATATATTTGATAAAATCTATTGTAATTTTTTCCTGTCAAAACATTAAGTTTCATGGGAGAACCTGGAAGCGGAACTTCATGCGACTCGTCAAAATTGCGGAAGATGGGATTCGAGTTTAAGTACGATGTGAAGAAGGTCATAGACGACAGCTTGAAGTATGTAAAGCTATCGGAAGCTTTGAACCCTTAGTACGAAGGAGAAGGCTCAAAGGAGGACTTTTGTGTCGTGTGTTTGGGTAGTATGATACAAGTTTATGAGCAGCAAAATACACTGCTTATTTTGAAGTCATATAGTATATGGACAAGCTAGTCAACTACCAAACTCGAATAATTAAGATATGAAATGATGTTCTCGGTGACCAGAATGTATTCGTGTTGTTCTAATCTGGAATAGGATATTTAATATTCTCCTACAATTAAAATATATGGTATCCATGTGGGATGAGCAAATGGCCGACAACTCTGAGTTGGAACTTTTCTTATATTTTATCATGTGAGCTCCATTTATCTCCCTGGTGACAAATAAAATAAATTATCTAGAGTTGATATGACCAGGCTTCTTGCAATAATGGCATATAGTCAGATTCTTTCCATCACTGGACTTAGACCTACTTCTTGAGTTATTATAGCCTTTGGGACCCCTACTCTTGCTTCTTACTCTGTTCTCAATAATAAGAGCATGTGAATTATCAACTTCCATCTCCTTTCTTCTGATTTCTTCATTAAACATGCTTTCTTTGATGACATCCAAAGATAGCACACCATTCGGAGCAGAGTTACTAATAGTCACAACCAAGGTCTCCCAACTATCTGGCAAAGAACTCAATAGAAATAAAGCCTCCAACTCATCATCAAGACAAATCTTCATGGTAGTCAACTTGTTAATAACATCTTGAAAGTCACTAAGATGCTCAGAAACAGACTTCCCACTTTTCAACTTCAAATTCACAAGTTTCTTAATCAAAGAAGCTTTATTATGAGCAGTCTTCCGTTCATAAAGACCTTCCAATTTCTTCCACAAATCATATGGATCAGACTCTTGCGACATATGGTTGAAAATGCTTATATCAACTCATTGCCTAATAGTCCCCAAAGTCTTTCTTTTCAACTTTACCCATTCTTTCTCTTCCTTTTGCTCTGGCTTGGACGGTCTAGAAACACTACCATCAGAATTGATCACAGATTTAATTGGATCATACAAGTCATTGCAATATAACATATCTTCCATCATAGGTCTCGAAATAGAGTAATTAGACGATGTCAATTTCACCATCGAATTGCTACTACCACCCGACTCCATAATGCAACAAATTCAACTCCGGCTCTGATACCACTTTGTGGGGATCTAAAACCAAGTTGCAGAAGTCTAAATCAACAACAACAAAGACAATGAATAGCGGAAGTAAATCACCACAATCACACGCATAATTTTTACGTGGAAAACCCTTCGATGTGAAGGATAAAAAATCACAGGACCTCTCGAGGAGTCCACCCTAAATTTTCTTATTGATCAATGAGGTAAAAGAACCACAATCCAGTCTACAAAGGATTCACAACCTCCAACAATCACCAAGATCAACAAGAGATCAAAATATCAACAAGAAAGGTGTAGAGATCACCAAACACTGCAGGTCTGTTTATCCACGATTCTGACCAAACCAAAGCTCCGACGGCCAATCCGAACGGTCAGAATGAAGATCCGGATGTCATGAACAAGCTGTCCAAAATTAAGCAACATCCAATGGTGGAAAGACCTCCGAATGTTGAGATCACTGAGACTGTGCACAGGAATCCGAAAATAAAAAACTCTATGTTTTCACTCTTTGGTTTTCTATGTGCGTGTGTTCTCTACCCCTTCTACTCTTTCACACCTATTTACATTAAAAAAAGGCTACTATTGAAAGCCCAACAAAAATGATGATTAATATTACTTCCTTTTTAAAAAAAATATCTAGAGCAATTCGCATTATCGCTTGGTGGGTCGTCGGTATATTTGTTTGAGATTGTCAAGCTGACTGCAACTTACAATCCCGTCATTGGATCGTGAGTTCTTTTTTTCAATATGGAAGATCAACATGGAAAGATATAAAAGGATAGTGCTCTAATCACTGACCTCATAAAATCGATGAAGTAATGGAAAATAAATAAATTATCTGAGTGATTTCACACACATATTGATTTTCTCTGTCTATATTATTTTTAATTCACCGATGCTGAATAATTATGAATCAAATATTATTGGACAGATCAAGGCCTAGATTGTGTAGATACTACTATTAAATTAAATTACAAATCCTTTGCCCCACGGTTTGTATTGACAACACGTAACAAATTTCCATCATTTCCCTATGATTACTACTATTAAATTAAATTACAAATCCTTTGCCCCACGGTTTGTGTTGACAACACGCAACAAATTTTCCTAATTTCCTTATTATCAACAGTCTTTTTCATAGTTCTTTCTGTGATAAGTATTAACATCAATTTTTTGTCCCCCTAATAAAAACATCAATCTTTTGTCCTCTATAACCCCACATTGTTGAAGTATGAAATTTAACGGTCCATTTGAGAGGTTGAAATGTTGCTCGGAAACACTCGAGAATTGACCAGCTAAAAGACAAAATAAGTTAGAGCAAAAGAAGAAAGGACAAAAATGAGTTGAAGAGATCACGGGTCGTTGGCCTCCTAATGCCTGCTTAAGAGAAGGAACAACTCTTGGTCCAAGCAAACTTTGATCACTCAATGCCCGCTGAAAATATCCGAGAAGATCTTCTACTTTGTCTATTAGTCCTAATTTGGTCAAGACTTGTTGTAATATTGATATAAACATTGTGACTCTTTATTGATAGTTGTCTCATCCCTTAGACCTAAATTGAATCGTGTCAAGAATCTGTTGTTAGAAAAATAGATGTCAAGACAATGTTTAGTCGGAGAATTGGGTTAATACTCAAGAAAGAGATGGCCCAATACAAGTGAGTGTATTGGGTATTGGCCCAATATATTTAATACGAGGGAGAGTCCTAATTAAATATTATAACTTTGATTAATGAGCAACTTTGAGCAAGAATAAATGAAGGTCATCATTCTTGGTTTTGAGTTTTTAGGAGTTCGATACGAAGATCATTAAGTATACTTTGTAACGGGATACAACACTTGTAAATAAACCAATTCTCGGATGAATAAAAATTAGCTCAAAAGTAGCATGGCTGAGAATGTGGGCTTCTTGTTTATATGGGCTTTTCCATATTATGAAAATGTGCATTACCATATTGGTTAGCTCACCATGCTTAGACAAATTTATAAGCAATTAGAAGTCTAGCATGTGTAAGCTGGTGGAAAAGAAGGAAGCTCCTTGCGCGCCATTCGTCCGTCTGTCCGACCGACTCAACTCGACACGCACGTACGCGCCCTATCTCATCCTGGGCTAGGCTTGGGCTTAGGTGTAGGTACAAGTTCCAGGCTTGCGGGTTTGTAGAAATTATTCCAGATTCTAGGGCCTTATCTTTTTGGAACTGGGTCGAATTTGTTGAACAAAATTTCAAACTCTCAAGTCTAAAGACAAGTCCAAAACCGACAAGGCCTGAGCCCAATAGACTTGTCTTTTGGAACTTTTTCCTGTAATAGGTGGTCATGAATTTAAATTTTGAATTTTAAATTTGGGCTAGTAAATATGAGTAAAAGCCAGCCAATTGATTGTGGGATTTCTGTAACAGCCCATTTACTCTACCAAATTAATAGGCTAGTTAATGACCTTATTTATTTCGGAGGTGACTGTTGTAGGGTCTAGGATGCCTATAAAAGGAGCTTTTCTCCAACATTCCAATCCATCCCAAGCTCACACTCTTCTTGAGCTATATTTCTCCTTCTTAGCTTTGTAGGTTTTTGTCCTGCATAAGTGTCGGAGTTCTAAGGCTGCCAAAGATTCGAAAAGTGTTCAATAGTGCTTCTTCTTATTCATAAGGGTGGGCGTTTTACCATAGGAACTCAATTACCCATGGAGGCTTGAAGCATATAGGCGGATAATTAGAGTTTAAGGGTACACGGTGAAATTGTGGCCTCATCTAGGATCTAAATCCAAAGTTATCCATTATTGTCTAAAGACTTACACACTTAGCTCCAAGTGTGATCATAAGAATACTTTTAAACTCTTCTCTAGTTTAAATTAATTATCATTTTGTGATTATTTTGTGCAATATATATCTCAGCAATAACACATTTGTCCATGGTAATCTTGATGAGGAGATTTATATAGTGCAACTAGAAGACTATTTTTTGAAAGATAGTAAAAAGTCCATGTGTTGTTTAAAAAAGAGTCATAATGGATTAAAAGAAGCCATGAGATAATGGTATAAGAAGTTTGATGGATTCATGCATGAGATAGACTTCATGCAATATGAAACAGATCATTGTTGCAATATGAAGATGCTTAACATTGGCTATATCATTATTTTATTCTATATTGACGAGATGTTGATTTTTAGAGTAAGTACTCAAGAGGTAAGCAAATTGAAGAAGCAACTGCCAGAGCAATTTGATATGAATGATTTGGGTAAGGCATAATAGATTCTTGGTATAAGGATCAAGAGAGAAAGAAAAGTGTGAAAATTTTTCTTTTCTCAAACCAAGTACATCAAGAAGGTATTTTAAGTAGTTTAGTATACTTGATATCAAATCTACGACTACTTATTTGGGTAAGTACTTTAAATTATCAAGAAAGACATACTTAGGAGTGAGACGAAGAAGGTCTATATGAAGAGGGCTTAATATACATCAGCGATTGAGAGTTTGATGTATGAGATGTCATGCATAAAACTCAACATAGCCCATGAGGTAGAAGTTGTGAGTCGGTTCATGAGCAATCTAGGAGAACAACATTGCATTCAAGTCAAGTGAATCATAAATAATTTTAAGATACCAAGAATAAAGCTCTTTGTTTTTAAGACAAAGATGTGAGATTGACAAGTAAATCGTGCATATATGTTTATCAAGATGGTGATTTTGAAGAAGTGATGTGCGACATTACCTTAACTAGCCTTGTTGAATGATGATTGAAGACAGACATACCAAATAACCAAGTGAAGATGCATAGAGAATTGAGTAACAGATATTTTATGTGACAAAGGATCAAGTGAAGAAGTTAGTCTCTATGTGAGATATTGTTAAAGTATGGAGCCTAACAATTTATTCAAGAGGTTGATATGTTAGTCGAAGATGTTTGAGAATCGGCCAGGCTGAAGACGAAGAAATTTAGAGTAAGAGAAGAAAAGATAGAAAAACTGAACTAAAGATTCGCTAAGGAAAAAACTACTCTCGGTCGAAGCAATTGATGGGCAATTAGCACCTGTTGGGAACATTCAAGAAGATATTCTACTTTGCCTAATTAATCCTAATTAGGTTAAGATTTATTGTAATCTTTATATAAATATTGTAACTCTTCATAGTTATTTTCATAGGGTAGGTTTTTATCCTTTTAGACCTAGAGAGGAGTTAGTAGGCTCCAAAAAAATGACGACAGTTGTATTCATTAAGTTGTATCTTCATTCTAAAAAGAGTTAGAACTCATATTTAGTAAAACAAATTTTTCCTAGTTTGATACGTTCCAAAACCTAAGTTTTAGGTCGACTCGGGTTACCAAATGTTATTATCGCTTGTTTTGCTTTGTTCGTTTATTATTCTTTTGTTCTATCAAAATTTGTAAACGTAGTGATTTACTCGTGTACACATTTTTTATTTTTTATTTTTGAATTTTGATTGTACAAATCCGTAAAATAATTCAGGCACCACACATTACTTGATATTAAACATTTTATGGTATCATATTACTATTTGAGCAAATACGATTTGAGAAAGAGATTAAATGATGGCAGAGTCTAGGAAACAAGATGGTACAAAATAAAGCTAAATAACTAATGAAAGTTTATCAAAAAATTAAAATTATTATAATGAGTTCCCATCTGGACAATGTTACGAATATGAATGATAAAGGTTACATTTTGGGTCATTGTAACAAGCTCAAAAGTAGAGAATGAGAAGGCTTAACGGACGGCTTCTATTTCATGGTGTGTTTGGTACTATAATACAAGTTTATGAGCTGCCAAATATAATTTATTTTGAAGAGTCTCCAAAATCAGGTTAATTAAGATATGAAATAACTGTTCTGCCTGACGAGAACATGTTCGTGTTGGTTCTATTCTAAAATAGACGCTTGCCAAAAGGACATTTATTATTCTCGTAGAATAAAAATATATAGTTTCCATGTGGGTTGAGAAAATAGCTGACAACTTTTGAGTTGGAATTGCTATTAATTTCTTCAGGTCGGTTTTAATTTGTCACGCGAGCTCCATTTATCTCTTTGGTTACAAATATAATAATTATGTCCTTGGTTATAAATATGATAATTATCTGCAGCAATTCGCATGATTGGTTTAGGAGTGATCAATCGGATAATTCAATTTTGAATTTTTTATTATTCAAAATTTTTGAGTAGTAAATTTTACTGTCTGAATCTAAATCCGAACAGTAAATTATCCTATTTCTGAAATCCTTTTTTCTGTTAACAGATTCGGATAATCCAACTATCTGATTTATTTTTACATTTGAGAGACAAATTTATGCATGATTATGAATCTTCTTCAACAGATGAATTCTGGTAATAATAAATAAAGCAATATTCAACAAATTATAAAGATGGGGGAAGAAGAAACCTCATTAGAATTGGTGGTGCTTTGGTGACATTGAGAGTTTGATTAAGAGTTTGAGCTAGGCCTTTAATTATCAAGCATGGAAGAACTAATCCCTCAATAAAAGTACAGAGAAGCGAGGTGCAAGAAAAGTTAGGAGCTGCAAAAAGAATTAGCTATTACCTGATCGATGGGATTGGAAGTCGAGTTCTAGATAATTAGGGTTCAGGAAATTGATAATTTTTTGTAGCATTTTTTGTCCTTTTTTGGAAGTAATAACGAGGTGGGTGCCTTTGTTATTGAATTTTGATCGGAAGGGATTTGGGCCAAAGACAATTTTGATAGTCAGGACAACTCTTTACAGGTATTGTTCAATATTTTGAATATTCGAATAATCTAACTTAATAATTTGGGAAAAGTACACTTAAGTATCCTGTAGTTTACCTGTTTCTAAAAAAAGACCATGTGTTTTTTTTGTTACGAATTTAGTACCTTGTGATTTCATTTCGGGGACAACTTCAGTCCCGGGCAGCATTTTAGGCTGACCGGCCAGATGTCATCGCCACATCATCGCCACATCACCGACACATCATGGTCTTTTTTTGGAAACAAGTAAACTACATGGTACTTATGTGTACTTTTCCCTTAAAAATTTACCTCCTTTCATCTTCAACCTCAAATATTTTTCCTACGCATCTTGTCGAGCCCTTGCACTTCCTCCTCCGTTTTTCCTTCGCATTTCAAAATTACGAATCTCGAAACAACGCTAAAGTAACCCTAAAATGTCGGATTCCGAGGTAACCGCTACAGGAGACGGTTAAGGCGCAGGCCGAATTAGCGGGTGCCAAGGAGGAGAGCAATGCTGATGTGGCGAGTTCCGAGGCATCCACGGCAGGGGAGGCTGCGGCGCCGGAAGAGGCTTCCAGCCATGTGAAGTCTGAGGAGTGACGTGCACGTGTTTAAAGAAAAAGTACACATAAGTACCCTGTGGTTTACTTGTTTCCAAAAAAAGACCATGACGTGTCGGTGACGTGGCGATGATGTGGCGATGACATCTGGTCGGTCAACCTAAAATGCTGCCCGGGACTGAAGTTGTCGCCGAAATGAAATAACAAGGTACTAAATTCGTAACAAAAAAAACACATGGCCTTTTGTTGGAAACAGGTAAACCACATGGTACTTAAGTGTACTTTCCCCTAATAATTTTACTATTTTAATTCGAAACCAAGATATAAACTTTACATAATCCAAATTTAAATTCGAACACAAAATTATTTGAATCAGAATTCAAAAAATATCAAATACCAAATTTGAATACAGATTTGAATATTTTTGGTCACTCCGGATCGTAGTTTATTTGTTTGGTTGTCAATACTGGCTGAGTGCAACTTACAATTCCAGCCATTGAATCATCCATCCTTTTGTCGTCTATGGCCTTGACATATTTAAGCGACTGATTCAAGTTTCCTTGTTTTTAGTAATAGATTCTACAAAAATAAATCCATAAACCATAAATTATTATCTTACCCTTATAAATCATCATCGAAAAAGTGATGTTATATACGTGTTTCATTTCTTTATACTGAATATAGTTTTTTTATTTTACATCATAATTTTGATAGTTAAATTTTTTGACATCCTAAGGATAGATATAGATCTATATGATATTCTATGTTACAATGATCACTTTGAATATATATGTTAATTAATAATCATCGTTGAAAACAATATTGGGGCAAAATATAGAACATATGTTCCGAATCATATATTACTATATTGCTATGTTCAAAATATATTTTTCCTAGACGTGTGAATAGACAAAATAAGATTTTAGAAGGAGATTGAACGATGACAGAATCTATGAAACAAGATGATACAAATAAAACCAGAAAAACTAATGAAAGTTTATTTGAAAGTTGAGATTACTTGTGTGCAAGATTTTTTTTTTAGTGTGCAAGAGTTATTCGTATGTTCGAGTATTAAATTAAAAATAAAAAACAAATTTGGGCCAAAGTAGGAAGCCCAAAAGTAGACAAGCCCCAAAGTTATGGGCCCATAAACTACCCCTCCATTTATACCCGTCCACAGGCCGTAACCAACGGCTAACCCATCCACCACCACCACCCCAAACCAAAATCCCTCCAAGTCCAAGCAAGGAAGGAAGGAAGCCAGCCATGAGGATTACTTGTCTCAATAATAGCCTAAACACAGAGCCCATTCATCCCCCCCTCCTCTTTCTATACGACCCAATTGTCATTATAGCGTTGTAATTATACTTTTTGTGCCACTATAGGGATTGATTTGACCCTTTTGCCTATATAATTTAACTCTGTAAGTAATCAAGAAATTTCTTAAGTTTCATGAGGTAGCACCCAGATTCGCTTAGAAATATGTAAGTGTTTAATTTAAGTTTAGTATGGTTTTAGTAATATATTTTACATAAATCACTTTTTCATAACGTTTATTTGAGAAAGTTTAATAAAAGTATAACAATTTTTATTCTAATTACCAAATCAAAATTGTTCTCTAGTAGGAATAGCAATGATTTTTATGCATTATTATCTTACAATTGTGTTTTTTTTTTTTTTGTCAATTGCATAAAGTACATAAATATTTTGCCCCCGTAGTATAACCGTCTCTGGTAACATTTACCCAATATCTCCACCATATACCCCTTATGTGGTCATTAGTAGAAATCGGAAAGATCCTAAATTCTTAGACGGATCCAACCATGAGTTGGCAAAAATGCGAGTCGAATAAGATCTTATATGATAACGGTATGTCAAACAACCAAAACCAAAAGTTGGCATTTTCTAGGAGCCGTAGTAAGCCCATAATTCTGAGCCCATAAACAAAAAGGGCCCAAGTAGCCACTCCAGTTGGTTATACCATCCGACAAAGGCCACAACGGCTCAATCTAAAAGTGATGAGGATCACTTGTTGTCTACTAAACAATGCGCCCTTTCCTCATCTCCCCTTCCCTTCCTCCTCCTCCGCCCGCAGCCTCCCTCTTCCTCCTCCTCACTCCGCACCGAACCCGACAGATAATGGCGGTCGGGTGATCACGAGAGCGCGGAGGAGGAGGAGGAGCAGCGTGTGCCGGGTGGGGCTGGGGCTGCTCCCAGTGGACCCCTGGTCCCCCAGCATCGACTCCCAGAGCGTGGCCACGCAGCTGTTCGCGGTGTCCCTGTTCCCTTACATTGGGTTCCTCTACTTCATCACCAAGTCCAGCTCTGCCCCTAAGCTCACCCTCTTCGGCTTCTACTTCTTGCTCGCCTTCGTTGGGGCCACCAGTTTGTTCGCCTTTACCCCACTCTCTCTTCCCTTTTTCTTTGCCCCTTACGCGATTTGTTTTTTTTCTTTTCATTGTCGGTTTATCTTTCTCGAATTGAGTTCGCATTGTCGTTGTAGTCCTAGGCTCCTAGCTCGAACCTGAATTAATCTGCACATTATGTACCTGTGCCACAAACCATTATAAATTGATGACACGTTGAAACCATGAAAGTTCTATGCTTTCCGATGTTACAACAAACTGAATTTGGATTTACTATAATTTCTTCGAGTTTGATTTATGCATAGTTTGATGTATTGAGCTTCTCATATGATTTGTTAGAAAAACTGCTATTGAGTCATGAACTAGGGCCAGACATTGGGGTTAATATGCAGGAAGAGATTAAATGTGTAGTTTGTTCCAAGGGAGCAGCAATCCTGTTACAATTGCAAGCTAATGAATTGGAAAGTTTCCAATCTCTTGACAAACTCCAGCTGCTAATTTCCAATCGACTTGCTTTTCTGGACTAGTAGGAATCTTGATCCTTCTCTTCTTTGAAAATTGGAGTTCAGAAGAGCTCATGCCCAAATGTTGTGTAGTAGAGAGAGGGAGGAAAAAATTGTCGTCTGTTCAAATGTTTGAGAAGTGATTTATGCAGCAGTTGATTAACATCTTGACAGTTCGTACCACATAATTCCTTTACTGCTTCTACGTGTATCTTGTATACTTCCTTGTTGATCGGTTATTCCTCCAGTTACCATCTAACTTAGCTTTTTCTGCCTTGGATGCCCTCATCTTTGACGGATCAGTCCCAGCAGGGATTTATGGTAATTTCTTTGTCAAAAAACGCATTTTCCTTTGGAATATCAAATGAATTGCCTACTTATTTTTCATGCTGTTGATTTTTTATTTGCATATAATTTTTATGATAGCAAAGGTGCACTACGGAACTTCCTTGTCGAATGTGGATTGGTTACATGGTGGGGCTGAATCGCTTCTCACATTCACAAATTTGTTCATTGTGTTGGGGCTGAGGCAAGCTCTTCGAAAGGCAAGTGAAGCAGATAAAACAGATGTTGCTTCAGATGTAGGAGATGAAAAGGAGCCATCCATCTAGGTATGAGTTTCTTTTCGTGACTTCACTGTAACGTTTCCTGAAAGCGTCGAAAATTAAGGTTCCACTCATCCTGGTTTCTTCAGATGGCCTCAGTCTAACTTCCCACTCATGAAGAAAGAGCACCGCTCCTCCTGCAATTCGCCGAAACTGTCCATAATTCTCAGCTTGCTAGCTTTTAGATGCTTTCAGTTGTTATCCTCTGCTGAAACGGGTGATCTTGAATCGCACTTTCACTCCTTGCTGAGGCTTGACTTATTTTGTCCGCGCTCAAACTTCACCTCTGCTGAGTGCTAAGTGGTCTCCACCCCTAATTACAATGGCACTTTTTGTTTTCTCCATCATCCTCTTTTTATCCTATGTCCAGATTAATACAAATTACCCCAAAAGAGATGTTGGATATCATTCATGCATAAGCAAGAGGGTTACTGAAAAAGTTGGCAACAATTATTATTTATTAGAAAGCTACAAAATTCTGCAATGGTTCCTATTTTACATCTGCATTTTCCTGAATCGTAATTTAAGAGAAGAATCGGTCAAATGAATATGCCAGACCAAAATCTGATGGATCAAGTGTGAAATCGGGGTCTGAGGTCAGATCAACAATTGGCGAGTTGGTGCCCGAAGTGTTTCCGGATATCATCTCAGTGAAATCGGGATCGGAATGGTGCAAAGATTGGAGCCCTCCAAGTTGGTTGGTCTGAAATGGCGAAGCTGAATAGCACTTTGGTGGCGTCGCAGGAGATATGAATGACAGGGAGCTGCTTCCTCCACTCACCATGCACTGGTAAACAGAGGGGAAAGAGAAAGGAGATTCCTTCTCTTTACCATACATGTCCTCGGTATTAATCTTTAGCCTCTTCTGCAAATTAAGCAGGCCTTCCTGATGTTGTCGCTGATTCGGGTATTTCGTGTCGGCAAAATATTGTTTTTGTTCTTGTTCTTGTTTTTCTGGTGATTCTGGCTGTGCAATTGAGGGGTTTCCGTGAGAGCATGAGTGTGCTCCTCTGTAGGTTATCTCAAACACTGTGGGATCCTCATCTGATCTTTGCACTTGCTTTGTAGCCCAACAGTCTTGTGTGTTCCTGTAGGTGCACCTATAGTAGCTTCTGCAAATAAAGATAGAACATCTCTTTAGAATCCTTTATTTCTAGAAATGGTACCCATTTAGAAGCTCTATCTCTTGTCAGTCAACTACCTATCTTCGGCGCAAAAAAAAAAGGATGTCTAACCTTGGATATTTTGCACCAAGAATGTCTTTCTGTCCATACTTTCTCCAGCTGTGGCCATCATCATGAGGCCCTTCCAGTCCATTCTCAGGGTTTACTCTGAGCTGGTATGTCATTCTTTGCATTGTCTTCCTGTAGCCAAAATAAGAAGCATTAGTACTGTTGTATTATCTTGTCTTTACATATTTCTTTCTGAACTCCTGGTGCTTAAGCCTCACCTTTTCTTCGAGGCATTATAGGGAGCCTGATTTTTCTTGACAACCCCATCAAGATCATCGCTCTGGGGACTTCCATTCAATGATCGAGGGGACACGGGGGCAACCACTGTGGCAACTCCAGCACCCTGTGGTTCTCCTCCAATTGAACCTCCCCAGTTCAGTATCATGAGAGCATTCTCATAGGAAGACACTATCCTCTGCACCAGCAGTCTCCTCGTCTCATTTGAGGATGTTGCATTAAGCTGTAACCTCAGCAGTTTGGCCACCTCCATCCCCTGAATTAACTCGTTCGACAACGTGTTCTGGTCCCAGTTCCAAGTGTTCTCCATCTCTTTAACGCTTCGTTATAACTAGCTAGACGGAGAGGGTATGTTCTACAGGTCGTGATTTCTTAGCAGGAGACAGAATGGTGAAGGGTTTGGTGCAAATAACATGGAAGTGGCCAGAAGTTGACTACAAAATGTTACTTGGACTTCAAGGAAGCAGGATATCAACTGTTTGAAGTGGAAGAGAAGGCTCTTGCGGGTTGCTGAGACACTAAGAGGAAGAGCGACGCATATATATCTAGGCGTGGAAAGTTCCAAATTTGACCGGTGGAAAACCTAGTTGTAGTTCTATTTCGGACTGGTCTTTGGTCATAGGAGAATTAGTAACAGTGAAGGGCATAGTACAAGTAAATAAAGAGTTGAGTCCAAGTGCTGACCGATTCTACCCTTATAGAGCATTTTAATTGGTGAATTGGGTTAGTACAATGATTGATTTCTGGACTGATGAAAGTGAATGTTGAAGGCTTGAAATTGAATGGAAACGTGGACCAAGAAAATTCAAAGGGTGAATCCGCGTTGCCACTTTGGCACCCAGACAAGGCCCTACTTACTTCTGGTGGTGTGGGATTTTTTTTATATTTAATTTGGGTAATTGAAATTAAATTTTGGAATTTTAGACTATTTGGAATTTAATTTTCTTTCAAACAAGAGTTTTTGTCGGCAAAGAATTGATTGTGTGAATGCCGAACTGCCACAAAAACACATCCATTGTCAATTCTGTTGCTTTATTGGCTATAATATGCTTAGTTTAGTTGGTACAACTTTTGTCACCAAATGAAGTCTTACTTAGCTAAAACTACAATAATTGATTTCAGACTTAACAAGTGGGTTTCTAGAAGAAAAAATGGTCTGCTAATAGCTTTCATAATAGAGCATCGAACAAATTTGGAGGCAAGTTGTGTGGCACGAACAAATTGCATGTGATTTGTATGTCACAACCATGGTTCTAAAAATATTGGGAGGGTATATTTGGGAATTCTTTTCTTTCTAATTAGATTTTTTTAAATAGTGTCACTTTTCATGTTAACAGTTGATTACAAAAATTGTACTCCAAAAACATTTATTACGGAACTTCTGACAACGTAGGACACTAGAAAATTTTTCTCGTGGCTTGGACCAAGACACGGAAAAATTATCCGTGATTATCGAGTCACGGAAAAAATTTATGGAATCAAGACATCGGAAAAAAATTTGTGACTTGGTCACTCACGGATTTTTTTCCGTGACTTGATTATCTAAGACATGAGCTATTCAAAAAAATCTCTAAAATGATTTTTGTTCATAAAATTTGTATTTTTTATCTATCAAGTCACGAATTTTTTTTTATTTTTCAGCAAACTCTTTGCCTATAAATACAGAACGACACGAACGGTTTACGCGAATATCCTTCCTCTTTAAATAACTTTTTTATGATTGTTTAAACAGAGTCAAAGTTGTATCAAAATTAAATCATATAAATTATTATGATCTAAATTTATGTGTTACATTGCATAATTAGTTATCAATAATTTATCCATTGTTATAAATTTTTATTGAAAATATTTTACTTGCAAATTGGATAATTGATGAAGTAGCTTTTAAAAATTGGTATTTTGTTATATAAAACATAAAAAAGAACATTTTTTTAGACACCGATTTACGAAATAGACATGGTTGAACGGATGGTCAAACTACCATGGTCGAACTACTGGTCAAAATGTAATTCTCGAATCACTGATCGAACTACCAGATTAAACCGATGGTCAAACCACCTTAGTCGAACTTTCACGGTTAAATAATTCATAACCTACCTAATTAAACCAATCTATCAATTAATTCATATTCAATATAATTTAATCAGTTAATGAATATTTAGTTAATAGATATGTAATTAACAAAAACAATAATAAACATTTAAAAATTACCTAACACACTAGCAAAGGACGAGGACTCTGGGCGTAGGGGCGACGAGGCGGGGTTGAGGACCAGAGGCAGGGCTGCGGACCAAAGGTGGGGTAGGAGGTCGAGAGCGAGGCAGAAGGGCGGGGAGGCAGGACGACAATGCAAAGACAGATTGGGGAGACGGGATGGAAGGCGAGGAGGAGGGTTGATAGGGAAGGCGGAGGTAGGTCAGAGAGGGGGGAGTTTGGGAGACAGGGTAATGTCCAAGGAAATTTTTCATGAATCGGCTTTAAAAATCGAGGTAACCAAGACATGGGAAAAATGGATTTTTTGTGACTTGGTCAAACACGGATTTTTTCTTTGTCAGTCTCATGGATAATTTTTCCATGACTTTGTACTAGTGTCCTAAGTGAACAATAATTTCGTAATAAACATTTTTGGGTATCAATTTTGTAATTAACCCTGAATATTAACACTATTTTGGAAAAAATATCTTTTGATTGTCTTATGTGATAAGATACATTGCTAATTAAATGAGATTTTTAAAATCGAACAAATATATTATATAGTTATAAATATCATCTTATTTTATTGTTGCAGTTATAATGTCAAACATCAAAATCATAATTAATATTTTTAATCTAATGAAATTTTTTTAAAATATACTTATTTTTCTAAAAGATTTGGAACAAAAAAAATTATAATTTACTTATTTTTATGTAATGAAAAATTTTAAAATATACCTATTTTTCTGAAAGGTTTATGTTGGTTTCGCGTGCATAATTAACAAATAATTATACAATTAATAAAGCTCAATTAAAACTCAAATTAAGCTAAATTAACCCGCTTACTTGTTGAAGCGATGTCCCACAAAGTCCCCGCAACATCGTTGATGAGTCGCCGGTCGAAGTCCAATCACGAACAAATCAAATCGGAGCTCGGGTTCCACGATTGAACCTGTGCGTATATCTATCGAAATTATCAATGACTAAATTGATATTCTCATTTCTGAGTGGATTCTGAGGAGTGGCAAAATTCTAAAATGGTCACCCAAACTTCTCCTTTTATAGGCTCAGCACACCTATTTTTAGGAGTTGAGTGGGCCTCATACAAAGAGGCCGACATGCACAAATCCACCTCCTACTTAGGTGGATTTGTTTTCTTCTTAAGGTGGTCCAAATCTAACAATCTCCCACTCATTCATTATTGATCACAATCAACAATGGATGTTATTTGGGCCCAAAACCCAAAAATAACACTCAATTCATTAGCGACCACAGTCAACAATGTACAGATAATGTTTTTTATATAGGCGATCGTGCGACTAGTACACGTCGAGTCCGTTGAGCCAAAATTCAGAAGCACCGACACACGAGCTAACTGAATAATAGCATCTCGACATCTCACATATAATAAAGTATGCTTTTTCCTCAGGACTCATGTCACATTCCATTGTTCACACAATGATTTCAAACAATTTTATTCGTGTTCACTATTGTACTTTTTAATACAACTGGTATACCTGAACAACGAATCTCAAAATGTGATGGACAGAGTTCCTTCTCCCTTAACTATATTCCTTCCATAATGATATAGTCTGCTTTTCTAGTCAGCCCTACCAGGTCGAATCTATAAATCATAACCTTTTCATGGACTTTCTAAGCTAGCAGCATTATATCATACTTCCAGAATACATTTAGGATCTTAAGGGCAAAGATCGAGAACCATAGTTCTCGAAACGTAGTTTCACACCAAGGATTGTGAAATTAATGAACATTTTTATCCCATCCAGTGGTCGAACAGCACACGTGATACTCATTCACGTATTATGGTGTGGATTCCATTTTATAGGAACACATGTCAATTAACACCATACTAGAGTCGTAGCTACAGCTTAACTCTAGACTTTAAGACAGAATGTATGATAAGTTCTACTTAATTCTTATCATCGGATTACAGAAGATCAAATGCAGTAACTCATGACTGCATCCCATAACAAATCTTGCTCTCTTAGCAAGATGACATTGTCGCCGTAGGATATTGCACATCTAAAATATCCAATAGCTGCCTCATCTTGATTAAGAATCAACACATTTGACTTCTAATGAGGTAAACACCCGTGTGAGTGGGCTACTTATCTGTCCAACATGTTACGCAAGATGTTCATATTGCCAAAAACAAAAATTCTTATTTATAAATAAAACTATAGTAAACCTAATGACTTTACACATTTCTCAAATACTTTTCGAGATAATGATTTGGTCATAGGGTCTACAATCATATCTAGCATAGATATATGTTTCATACACAATCTTTTAGAGTTTTCTAAATTTCTGATGAAATTTAGTAACTTTACGCTTAGCCCTACAATGGATACACAAATCCTTCGCAGAAGCTATAGTGACTTAGTTGTTACAGAATACTCACAATGAGCATTCTGTAGTAGCATTCAAATACTTTAAAATTCCCTTGACAGCTTTCTAGTGAGCATTGGCTAAATTCTATTGATATCTACTTACAATGTCAATAGTACAGCAAATATTAGGTTGTGTACACAATATTGCGTACACCAGGAAACTAAATGTATTGGCACAAAGAATTATTTCCATATTCCCTATTTGTTTAGTCGTAATTGGACACAAAACCTTGCACAAATTATGACCTTTCACTAATAGGACATACTTTGGATTACTATGATCACAATTGAAATATTCTACTACTTTACGAACAGTTATCTGTTGTGAAGGAGACATTGTCTTCTTCGAACGATTTCTCAAAATCACAACTTCGAGTATGTAATCAGTTTCACCCATGTCTATCACATCAAAGTTGGAAGAAAATCAAACTTTGATTTCGATAAGTAGTCCTATATCATTTATGGCCAAGAGTATGTCATCAACATACAAAGTGATGATGACAAATTTCTTACCTGATCGCTTAACATACATACAGTGGTCTTCATCTATCATAATACAATCATGGCCAATGATAGTATTATGAAAACGAACATACCACTATCTAGACGATTGCTTAAGGCCATAAATTGAACTATTCAATTTGTAAACCTTTTGTTTGCAGCCTTTTTGGATATAGCCCTCACGATGAATTCCACAGATTTCTTCATCCAATTCTTCAAAGAGAAAAGTAATCTTAATATCCGTATGATATAAATCTAGATTCATGTTAGCAATCATAGCCAAAAATGACCCTAATGGACGTAAACCAAGCAACAATAGCAAAAATCTACTCATAGACTATTTCTGTATGTTGCTTGAATCCATATGCAATCAGACAAGCTTGGTATCTTTCGACACTGTCGTCTATATTGTGCTTGACTATGAGAATTCACTTATTCCCAACAGTCATACATCCTTAGATAGATTAACCAGATTCTAAACCTGATTCTTGGTCATGGAAGATATTTCTTCCTCTATCGCATTAATCTACTCAACCTTTCATGAAGATGACAGAGCACCAGATACATTTTTGGGTTCATCTTTATCCTGAATAATGGTTAGAAGAACTCAACTTGGATCACCAAACTTTTCAGTGATATCAAGGAGGCATTAGCCTCACCTTCGATATCAAATCGTCGGCGTAGTATGCAAGTTCTACTAGACCTACGAAATTCCTGATTCTGATAAATATTTCTCATATATTCATCGTATCCAGGAACTGTACTAATACTAGGCAAAAAATTCTATACTCCCACTGGAATAGGGAACTATGAGTCTTTTAGGACTAAGACAAACTTTCTTCCGGACCTTATTGAGATGGAAAGTCACAACTTTCTGTCTCAATTCTCCCACTCGGAAGAAGGGGTCCAAAAGGCTCTGACTCAACTATTTCATAGAGAACAAGGTTATCAATAACCTTTCTCAGTTCATGAAATTCATTCCCCAAAACATGACATTATAGGATTCAAATTATGTTACTTGTCCATTGTCCAGTTCACCTATAAACTTGTATCTTTTAGATATTTTAAAATACCTTATAAGGATACTTTTTCTACCTGTTGGTTCTAATTAATCGAAAGTACTTGAGGTAGAATAGACGTAGGATGCATACCCCTATAGCTTAAAATAGGATAAATCGGATTACCGATCTGTCCATATTTCATAAGGAATGGACAACTAATGTTCAATTCCTTTCTCAACATAAAGTGCCCTACAATTCATCAGAAACATATTCACAGCCACGATCAGTTCGCAAAACCTTTATCTTTCTATCCTTCTGATTCTCAATAAAACTTATGTATGTCATGAAGCAACTTAATGCATCTGACTTGTGAAAAATCAGGTATATCAGACTATATCACAAATAGTCGTCAATAAAGGTGATGAAGTAACATGCACTATGTGCTGTCCTCACATTCATTTGACCACATATGTCTAAGTAGACTAATTGAAATAAAAATTTGGTTCTAGCTTTAGTACCAAAAGGTTTTATTATACTCTTTTCTTCTAGACAAAAAACACTTCTAGGTAAGATAGACTTTTCTATATTACCTAGGAGTCTCACCTTATCTGGATAGTTAAAGCGATCTTGGCCCACATGGCCTAGTCTAGAATACCACAGCTTAATATCATCTTTTGATGAATTTATGCTAGTGACTAAGGAGTAACATTCAGTAGGATCAATATACATCATGAAAAAACTTTTCGATTTATATCTAAGGCTATAATAGGCATTATCTAAATAAAACCTAACAACGTCGCTCTCATACGACAATGAAAAACTTAAAGACATCAAAGTAGATACAGAAATTAGGTTCTTTCAAATATCTGGAACAAACAACATGACATGCAAAAGGAGAATAGTTCTACCAAAAAGGTGTAATCCACAAGTGACCATACCCTTTACATCCACAGACAAGTTGATACCAACAAAATGGTTTTTATTCCAGTTGACAACTGTCGATATTTTACAAATGAACCATGATCTCTAGCTATATGGTCTATTACTCCTGAATCTATCATTCACATAGAATGTGATTCAACAAAGAGGGTCCAAGAAGATACATTAACCTCATACACATTAGAGTTTAAATGTACCTACTTAGGTATTTTGCAACCTTATGCAAAATATCTATTCTTCTGGTAGTTATAACATTTCAACTTAGAAATATTAAAGTACCTATTTTCATAGACCTGGAGCTATCTACTTTGGGTCCTAAGATTTTAGCCTTTAGATTTTAGGAACCCTTACTCTTTCCTTTCCCCTTTTTTTCTTTTTCCTGAAGCTATTTGAACTAATCAAATTTGCTTTGGGATAAGATTTCGTAGGAAGAAGACAATATTCTTTTAACTCAAGGTGCTAGCAACATCCTTAAATATTACTAGGTGATTGGAAATGAGTAAGGTTCAGCTTCATCTATTCCTAGCTTAGAGGCAAGGAACGGATGACAGCTTGAATCTGTTGCACACTACTAAGTACGTCACCAGCCTCAACCAGGTTACTAATCATGTTGGACATTATCCTCAAATATTTCCACATAGGAATATTAGCATGCTTTTTAAAGGCATTAAACCTTATCGTCAAAGCACGAAATTTTGACACAGAAAGCTTCCCGAATATCAATTTGAGGGCATCCCAAAGTTCTTTCACGTTCTCATAAACACGAAATTGCCTTGTGATATTATCCATCATAAAACTCAGCATTATCAAATGTGCAACAAAGTTCTTATTATTCCAAACAACATAGGCATGACTAGGGGTGAGCAAACAAGCCGGAAACTAGAAAACCAAACTAAACCAATCCGGAAAAGCTGGACCAAACCAGACCAGAGAAAAATTCAGTCTAGTCCAGTTTGTATATTTCAGAAATTCCGATTTCCAGTCCGGTCACAGTCTTGGTTGTGCAAGAACTGGAAAAACCGGGACCGGCTAAAATGTTGCCAAGTTATATACTCACTTAGCAAAATGGCCCCAAAAGCATAGCCCCAGCCCACTTTAATTATCCTTTTTGTCTTTTTGACTCGCCCGACAATGAGATAGGGAATGGAAGGAATTAAAAATCTCAATACCAATTTTTTCACCACGGCACGGCTCGCCCAAGCAAGGACCGATGAGCTCCGAGCTGCAATGTCATGTACTTGTGCTCCAACTCTCTCGCCCGAGCAAGGATCGATGAGCTCTGACCAACTTTCCCCCACCCCCATCGAGCTCCGACCTGCTCTCCCCACCCGGATTGTCCAGTGAAAACCTAATTTTATTATCCCAATTTCCACCTTCCTAATTCCAATCTGAGATGCCGTCGCCTATTTTTTGAGCTCTCCCCTCCCCGACGAGCTCCAAGCTTAGCCGTGGACCCTAATGAAGGGCTTCGTGGAAGATTGTTAAGGGGAGAAAGGTAAGTAATGGAAGATTGTGAGGGAGAGAACGGTGGAGTGTTGGTGAAGGGAGGGTGAAGATGACGAAAGGAAATTTAGGGTGAAGATGACTAGCTCTCGACCTGCGCTTAAGCTGTTTGATGAAATGGCCAACAAACTGTGATTAACTATTTTTTTTCTCTATCTTGTTTAAGATTTCCGGTTTTCCAGTTTGGTTCCGGTTTGGACCAGACAAAACAATCCGGTTATGGCCCAAACTGGATAAAAATCCAATCCAGTCCGGTGTAAAAAAACATGGAATTCTGGTTCCGGCTTTTCTAATCCAGTCCCTATCCGGTCCGGTTTGGCGCATCTGCTCACCCCTAGGCATGACAATCACGCTTTATGTTATGCAGTGGTGCCTATATCAGGCTATAACAAAATCATATGTACTAGCTCGAGAACTTTTTGTTCTTCGAACATGTACTAGATTTTCATGCTCTAGAATAAACTGACATCTCAATAGGGAATTTAAAATACAAGAATACTTCAAAAGTTTGATTTAGGCAACATGAACCAATTTACGATAATCTCATAACTTTAATGACACATAGTCTTTGATTAGTCTCAAAATTGAAGTAGGTCGCTAGAGTGCTTCCCATTACCATTCAAGATTTAATCTCTAACTAAGGTCATAAAAACTTCACATATAGCAAACTCAAGTGGCATATGAATAAAATAAACACAATTTATTTATTCATATAGTGCAATTGTACGTAAACACACATACAAAAACATAAGTATACAGTTGTATAATAAGTACAAAACTAATTACATAAGTAACAAGTACAAAATTTGTTACCAACTTTCATACATATCTGAGGTTGTACAAATAAAAGTACAAACTAACTCAGAAAAAGGTACACAACCTATTGTACAAAAGTGTTCTCCTAAAACAGAGTATGTACAAGGGAAATATACTAGACAATGCAAACATAATTACACATCAAATCCTTAAAGGGTGTCTAGAGTTCAAGTCTTAGAATCTAGATCCATTTCTAGATCAGTTTCATTAGACTTTAACAAGATGACATATTAACATACAATGGTTGAACTCCCAAGGCTCATTACAGTGAACGAACTAGAGTCCAAAATCCATTTGAACAATACTGAAGGAAACACATAAGTATATTCCTTAGCCGAGTAACGAGTTATCTCAAAATTATTTCTCAATTGCAATATAGTAGGGGGACACATCTCCCTTAAGGGGCCTTTGTACCCTAAATGCTTCAACAGCATGACAAGAACAACCTTATGGTTGTACACCAGGGGATTCCAAAGAGTACTCATGCCTTGTCAAATTTTAAGGGTCGTCAGCAAGTTACAAAATATTGCTGGTCAATCCTCCCCAAAAAATGTAATTACCAAAAATAAATGGCATCTTGCATATTTTTATGCACTGTATTGATGTGTTCAACTAGCATGTATATATTATCCTTGGGTATCCATGGCAATAAATGCATCTACATTACACGTTGTCTCAGAGACTTAGTGCTAATGTTCGGATAACTCTAGGTGGACATCGTTATCTAGCAACTAATGCCAAATAATTTTTGGGTCAAATCACATATTTCCCAACAATAAGATTGAAAATTAAAATTTTCAATCTTTCGATGATTTATCGTGTAATTTATGCTATGTCTAGTAATTTTTTGGAACATATTCCAAAAATTATTTAGATCTTTTAAAACAATCACATATTTTTTTAAAAAATCTATATAATTTTGAGTTTTAATCGAATAAAATAAATTTATCCAATTAAAAATAAAATAGTACCAAATTATGACTTAAAACGAATTTAAATCAAACTTTGGGATTTAATCGAATTAAAACATGTCCAAAAGGACTAAATTGAAATTCGATTAAATCAAATTAGTACCAAATTATGATTTAAAACAAATTTAAATCAAAATTTGGGACTTAACTGAATTAAAAATTATCCAAAAGGACCAATTTGAAATTCAATTTACAAAAATAGTACCAAATTAAGATTTAAAACGAATTTAAATCGAAATTCAGGACTCAATTAAATTAAAAACATCCCCAAAAAGATCAATTTAAATTCAATTTAAAATTACAGTGACTGATATGCAAATCAGCCAAGGTATTTAATATTTTCGCAAAAAATAGCGAAATTACAAAAATGCCCCTCTCAAAAAGTTTGAAGTTTTCTCTCTCCCCGACTTTCTCTCTCCTCCTCGCATCCAAAAACCCGGCCGTACCACCTCCTACGGTAGCTTGTTGACGGTGGGGAGCCATCCCTCGCCACCGTAAGGGATCGACTCGCCGTGACCTTTCGGTCACGGCTCTACCACTCCCGCCGGCTTCCGTGCCACCGTTTGCCTTCGCCAATCCCTTCACCCTCTCGCCGGAGTTACGAACTCCAAAGGTCGGATCTTGAGATTCTAACGATGTCGAGGGGTGAGACAGACATCAACGTGCTCGGAACACATCAACGAGTCGATTGGTGGTGGCCGTCGACGTTAAAAACGTCGAATTTGGCCGGAATATGCGTGATATTGAATTGGGAAAAAATTGGGGAATTAGGGTTGGGTTTATCGATTTAGGATTGTAAAATTACAATTTAGTCCCAAAACTTGCGCGAAAAATTCAAATCGGCCCAACAGATAACAAATATCTGATTTGGTGCTCAATTAACAAAATCAATTTGCAAATAAGCCCCAAAATAATCTGATTAACATTTTAATCATGATTAACTCAATTTTAACTCAAATCCTTTGAATTAAAACATCAACAACGTACAAGAACATGTTACAAACCATGCTGTGATACCAATTGTTGGGTTTGCGTGCATAATTAACAAATAAAGCTTAATTAAAACTCGAATTAAGCTAAATTAACCCGCTTACTTGTTGAAGCGATGTCCCGCGAAGTTCTGCAACGTCGTTGATGAGTTACCAGTCGAAGTCCGATCACGAACGAATCGAATCGGAGCTCGGATTCCACGATTGGACCTGTGCGTATATCTACCGAAATTATCAGTGACTAAACTGATATTCTCGTTTCTGAGTGGATTTTGAGGAGTGGCAAAATTCCGAAATGGTCACCCGGACTTCTCCTTTTATAGGCTCATCATTGCCTATTTTTAAGAGCTGAGTGGGCCTCATGCAAAGAGGCCGACATGCAGAAATCCACCTCCTACTTAGGTGGATTTATTTTCTTATTAAGGTGGCCCAAATCTAACAGTTTAGCTAATTACTTGGTCCGGCAAAGTAAACTAACTAATTTGACCAATTTAATTGGTTGTCAACGATTGGAATATCAATCTGGGTTTAGGTTAAAAAACAACTTGAGTGACGAGCCGTGATTCGACTGACGATGAGACCGAATTTTTAAAAGCTATGGTTAAAATCTGAATAAACTAACTACTCCCAGTGAATACACCTTCAGCCATACTGTTTTTTTAACCCTTACCTTGTAAAATTACGACATCGAAAAATCGACAATTAAGAGTGACCATGGTTCTACTCGGATCGTGGAGCCAGAGGTCTCGGAACCAACAATTCTATTAATTAAATTTGAAAATGGAGTCAAGTTTCCAAAAATCATCCTGGAATTTTTTTAGATGTTTTTAATTATGGTTTTGATTTTTCGAAATCATGTCAGTAGTTCCGGTTCTAGAATCATAAACGGAGGTATGGGAACATTATTGTTTTTCTTACTTTTTAAAGAAAGTCAATTTTATTTCAAAATACTATAAATACTTCTATTTAAAAAATTTCATCATTCGTTATTAATTCTTTAATGACTAATTGATCTATATAAGTATTATATATTCATAGAGGTCTTATCTTTTTCATTTAGTACGTTAAGTAGAAACACAATTTTTAATTTATTTTGTTCACCAAATATTCCAAAAAGATGTAATAAAAATGGAACCTAGTAACAGGCGATTGAGAAACCCTAACCACAGGTTCCATGAACTGCCTCAAAACCTTATTTCAAAGATTTGAATTAACATTTTCCAAGGTTTTAAAAAATGCGGTCCGATTGGTCAGACCACGAATCGTCTCCCATACATTGCGAGCCGCCTGGAATTTTGGTCAGATCGGACAGTTTGCCCAAAAAATTCAGTCTGACCGGACAGTTCTCCCGGAAAATTCAGTCTGACTGGACGGTTCGACCAGAAAATATTTATTTTTAAAATATTTTATCTTCAATTCGAGATTACCCATTTGTATGGATATTTTTATTTGATATATTTTATAAAAAATTGGTATGTTTATATATTATTTTTTAATCTATTGTGTTATTATTAGTTTATTACATAAATTATTTACTTGTATATCTATATATATTTCAAAAAATACAAAAAATAGAAAGAAAAAAATCCAGTCCAATCAATTATTAGGCCGGTAGGACCGATTGACCTGGCGGCCAGACTCAATTCTGGGTCAACCTCCGGGTAGTTTTTAAGTCGCTAACTGTAATCATATGGGTCAATCTTGGGCCATGAACTGGGCTCGACTTCCACATTCGCAATATTCATTTGGACCATGAAGGTCGGCCCGTGAGTTTCTTTTTCTCAAATTTGATCGAATCCAAAACTTAAATGTTTATGGATTCACATTACCCTTTTGGTAATATCTCCTTGGTTTCTGAACCAATTAATGGCGTCTTCAAAATTTTCAAGTGGATAGCAATTACGCTTTATTTGTACCAATTTATATCTGAATAGAGGCAATAGTTCCTAATAATGCGCAATTCAAGGTCACACATTGATGAGTTATGGCCTTGTAAAGGTTACGTTCCGGTTGAGACGTATTATCTGTGACCTTAAATATCACGAGGTGATAACATTTTGCAAAACCAATTTCTACTTCTTTTTCTTTTGGAAAAGTGACTATATTTTATCTCACCAATCATTTAAATACACCTACAGAGACTGTAGAAGTAATACCAAAAGTTCAACGGACAATGTCTCGTACAAGGTAGTTATAAAAAAGTTCTCGTACCAGATGGTTTGACCCTAATTGAACCTTTTCAAAGTCCCAACACCAAATCCTATTTTTTTCCCCACCTGTTACACTTACACAGTCAATCGTCCTCTACGAATTGCTGATTTATCATTTATTCATTTATATTATATTTACGGTTGATTTAAATCTTAAAAAAATCTAGAATAGAGTAAAAAATTTGGTGTGGACCTCATAGATCCGGAGAATAAAAGTATTTTTTTTATAAGAGAGTTTTATTGATTAGGATAATATTTACTTGGTAGGATTTAAAATAGGTACGAGTCCAAACTTTTAAGCCATAGTATAAGAACCTCGTACATGCCTAAGATCAAATAATGAGAAATTGGTCAGTCGCATGCCGCAAAGAATCGCCATTCTTTTCATCACTTGTGTGTAAAGACATTCATATATCTCTCTTATGGTTCAGAGAACACGATTCGGAGTCACGCCCTGTCGTCCGAATCTGAAATCATCGACGTGACACAAATTGGGACAAAAAATGCCTGGCTCATTCAGATATTGCCAATAACCATATAAAAATCAAAATGGAATTATAATTTCAAGAAAACTAGTAAACAGGGAAGGTGGAAAAAGGGAGAAAAGATTGAATAATTTATCTCTTAATTTTTTTGGATTTCTAGAGAATATATGCTGTCCCAATCTGAAAAGTTTAGGGGTAAACTAATTAATCATATAGGAGGGTGATCGGATCATAAAACTAATTTGCTTTTTTCTTCTATGGATGCATTAAAATTTCACAAATAAATTGTAGTTTCACATTTATAACAAATATTATGTGATTTATTTTTAGATTAGATATTTCCGAAATTTATATTTTTTGACGAATTCTAAAATGTGTTTTTTTTTTGCCAATGTCTGCACAAATGAATGCATCTGCGACAAGTTATTCTCTTTTTTTACAAGGACAAGTTATTCAAAGCTGACCATAGTGAATGCCACTTTTCAAATAACCCGTCGTTCAAATTTGGTTATTTGGGTGATTTCGACAAAAATACACTATTTGACACTATGTTTTCTTTTGAAAACCTTATGTTATTATTGTCGGTGATTAATTAGATCATTCATCATTCGAGGTAGCGAAAAACCACAATACTACATCCATATATATAGTGCTGCTCTTTCAATAACCTTATAATCCCAGACAGAGATCTTGACATTGTAAGAAACCAAACCTAAAGCTAGTTAGCTACCATGGCCTCAGTCCAGTACTACCGACCACCCGCGGAACAAAAGAACCACTGGGCCACACTGAGCCAGAAGGTGTCCGAAATGGCCAGCAGGTGAGTAATGAAGAGAGAGGGCCACCACGGAAGGACTACCGATAAGGACCAGACCCGAATTCAATATCGAGATGTATATTTGGGATTTTTTTCCTTCTGATTAGGATTTTTTAAAATAATTTTACTGTTTATGATTAATGATGAAAATGGTACCCAAAAAATATTTATTACGTAACTGGTGTCTAAGTAGGACACCCGAAAAATTTTCTCATTACTTGGACCAAGACTTGGGAAAAAAATATGTGACTTGGTCACTCGCGGATATTTTTTTTTCTGTGTTTTGGTCCAAGTCGCGAGAATTTTTTCTGTGAATTGATTATCTAGGGTACAAACTATTCAAAAAATCTTATAAATAATTTTGTTCGTAAAATTTAGATTTTCTATCTACCAAATCACATAATATTTTTTTTTTGGCATAATATTTACCTATAAATGCAGAACGACAAGAACAGTTTACATAGACATTCTTCCTACTTACATAATTTTTTACAGCTGTCTCAACAGAGTCAAAGCAGTATCAAGTTTCAATAATGTAAATTCTTGTGATCTAAATTTAAGTGAAAGCTTGCATAATTAATTATGAATAATTTATATATTGTTATAAATTTTTATCGATAAATTTTTACTTGCAAACTGGAAAATTGATGAAGTCATTATTAAAAGTTGGTATTTTGTTATATCAAACCTAAAAAAATGACATGTTGTAGATACCGATTTGCGAAATAGACATGATCAATTTATCATGGTAACCGCTGGTCAAACTAACATGATCGAATTGCTAGTCAAACTATTATTGTCGAATCACCGATCGAACTATCATGGTTGAACCATGATCAAACCACCTTAGTCGAACCTCAACGGCTAAATAATTTGCAACCTACCTAATTAAACCAATCTATCAATTAACTCATATTCAATATAATTTAATTAGTTAATAAATATTTAATTAACTGATATGTAATTAGAAAACTTAATAATAAACATTTAAAAATTTACCTAACGCCGACGAGGGACGTGGGCTCTGGACGAGGGGGCGATGAGGCGGGATTGTGGATCAGGGGCAGGCTGCGGACCAAAAGTGGGGCAGAAGGCCAAGAGCGGGGCAGCGGCGCAAAGGCAGATTGGGGAGACAGGGCAAAAGGCGAGGAGTCAAGGTAGTAGAGAGGCGGATCGGGGAAGCAGGAGGTAGGTCGGGGAGTGGGGATTTGGGAGATATATGGGGCGATGTTTGAGGACATTTTTCGTGACTCGACTTTAAAAACCGAGGTGACCAAGACATGAAGAAAAAAAATCTGTTACTTGGTCAAACACAGATTGTTTTAAGTCACGGGTAATTTATTAATGACTTGGTACTGGTATTGTACGTGGATACTTGTTTCGTAATAAATATTTTAGGTACAATTTTGTTAATTAACCCTGTAGCAATATTTTGAGAAAAAAACTTCTAATTGTCTCGTGTGATTAGATGCGTCGATAATTAGATGAAAGATTTTTAAATTCAACACATATATTATATATTTATAAATATCATCTTATTTTATTGTTGACGTTATAATATACAAACATCAAAATCATAATTTAATTATTTTTTTAGTCTAATGAAAAGTTTTAAAATACACTTATTTTTCTGAAAGATTTAGCTAAATTAGTTGGTCCAGGAAAGTAAACTAACTAATTTGACCAATTTAATTGGTTGTCAACGATTGGAACATCAATCTGGGTTTAGGTTGAAAAAACAACTCGAGTGACGACTGATGAGTCGTGATTCGACTCACGATGAGACTGAATTTTTAAAAGTCATGGTTACAATCTGAATAAACTAACTACTTCCAGTGAATACACCTCCAACTATAATTTTTTTAACCCCTTACCCTGTAAAATTACGACATCGACAAATCGACAATTATTCTTTAAAAAAAACAAATCGACAATTAGGAGTGACCATGGTTCTACTTGGATCGTGGAGCCAAAGGTTTCGGAACTAACAGTTTTAATAATTAGATTTGAAACTGTAGTCAAGTTTCCAAAAATCATCCTGGGATTTTTTTTTATGTTTTTAATTATGGTTTGTGATTTTTCGAAATCATGTCAGTCGATCCGGTTCTAGAATCATAATCAGAGGTCTGGGAACCATTATTGTTTTTCTTACTTTTTTAAGAAAGTCAATTTTATTTCAAAATACTATAAATACTTCTATTTAAAAGAAATTACATCTTTCGTTATTAATTCTTTAATGACTAATTGATCTATATAAGTATTATCTATTCATAAAGATCTTGTCTTTTTCATTTAGTACGTTAAGTAGAAACACAATTTTTAATTTATTTTGTTCACCAAATATTCCAAAAAGATATAATAAAAATGGAACCGTGTAACCTGCGATTCAGAAACCCTAACCATAGGTTCCATGAACTGCCTCAAAACCTTATTTCAAAGTTTTGAATTCGGTTTTGACATTTTCGTAACCTTATTTCAAAGTGACCGGTGGCCTTGTAGCCTAGTGGTATTAGCCGGAGAAATCGTCAGATTCTGGCGAGAGAGGTTAAAATATACCTTTTCCATAAACATGAAGGGTTGAATGATAATTAAAAAAAATAGAGGGGCTGAAACGCTAATTTTCGTAAACCGGAAGGGGCTGAGGACAATTTTCCCTAAAAAAATTGATGTGGACTTCATAGATCCGGAGAATAAAAGTATATTTTTTTAAGAGTTTTATTGATTAGTATAATATTTAATGGGTAGGATTTAAAATAGGTATGAGTCCAAACTTTTGAAGCCACATTATAAGAACCTCGTACATGCCTAAGTTCAAATAATGAGAAATTGGTCAGTCGCATGCCGTAAAGAATCGCCATTCTTTTCATCACTTGTGTGATAAAGACATCCATATATCCCTCTTATGGTTCAGAGAACACGATTCGGAGTCACGCCCTGTTGTCCGAATCTGAAATCATCGACGTGACACAAATTAGGACCAAAATATGCCTGGCTCATTCAGATATTGCCAAGAACCATATAAAAATCAAAATGGAATTAGAATTTCAAGAAAACGAGTACACAGGGAAGGTGGAAAAGGGAGAAAAGTTAGAATAATTTATCTCTTCAATTTTTTGGATTTCTAGAGAATACATGCTGTACCAACATGAAAATTTAGGGGTAAACTAATTAATCATATAGGAGGGTGATCGGATCATAAAACTAATTTGCTTTTTGCGTCTATAGATGCACTAAATTTCACAAGTAACTTGTAGCTTCACATCTCTATCAAATATTATGTGATTTTATATCTTTTTGACGAATTCAAAAATGTGATAAGTTTTTTTTTTTTCCAATGTCTGTCCAAATATCAATGCAAGTGTGGAATGATAGAAAAGAGTCGGACTTTAAATTTTTATTGGGAAGATTCGAATTCTACTACCATTAAGAATTCGAAAATTTAGGTCAATCTACCTAAATCTTTAATAGAAAATGTATGCACAAATGTGCGACAAGTTATTCTAAACTGAATAACTATGGAGTCCACTTTTCAAATAACCCGTCGTTAAAATTTGGGTATTTGGGTGATTTCGACAAAAATACACTAATTGACACTATGTTTTCTTTTGAAAACCTTATGTTATCATTGTCGGTGATTAATTAGATTATTTATCATTCTAGGTAGCGAAAAACCGCAATACTACATCCCTATATATATCCTTATAATCCCAGCCAGAGATCTTAACTTTGTAAGAAACCCAACCTCAAGCTGCCATGGCCTCAGTCCAGTGCGACCGACCAACAGCAGAACAAAAGAACCACCACCACGGTCACTCACTGGGCCAGAAGGTGTCCGAAATGGCCAGCAGGGTAATGAAGAGAGAGGGCCACCACGGAAGGACGACCGATCAGGACCAGACCCGAATTCAATCCATCACCGAGACTGAAACATTCTACAACGGAAGTGGTGTGGTGGCAGCTAAGACCCAGGTAACTGAAGTCCAGGTGAGCCATCCACACAAGAAGAAGGGCCTGATCCAGAAGATCAAGGACGGGATATCTCGCCATCACAGTGAAGAAGACAACAAAGGTAGCAGCAGCAGCAGCAGCGACAGCGACAGCGAGAGCGACAACGAGAATCGCGCGAAGAGGTAGGTCTCGAGTCCTGCCCGAATGGTTTGGCCAATATGTGTTGTGTCTGACAATTTGTTGGTAATGGTTATTACAGAACTGAGAGGAAGAAGCTCTAAAAGACCCAAGTGGACTTTCTTTATGAAGCTCCCTTGATGTTATGTGTTTATGAATTGGGAAATAAAGAAGCATGCAAAAAAAGATCACTGATCGATCTCTACATATATATGTACTTGGAGAAGCATATGTAGCTTCTGCATTGTGGTGAATAATGTCCGAATTAATATATATGTTTATCCTCAAAATTTAAGTAATTTTACCGGATTTTTAAAAGCCATAAAGGGTTCATACCTTTTTTTTTTTTCCTTATTCCTAATCCCAAAAGGTCTGATACATGTATCAGAACGATTAATGTCCTGAGTCCCAGGGATATCTAACATTGATGGAAGCAAAAAATTTCGATTCAAAACCCTAGAAACTTGCGTTGTCATACGAGGCCCTTCACTGTACTTTTAACTTGTACCAACCGTTACGAGCAACCTAAAACTTTAGAGCAATTAAATGGTAGGGATTTGATTTCAGCATGCCTCCATAGAAAAATTGTGTAGGTAATATCTCGGTTTAATATCATATTAAGATCATGCTATTAATTTTATGTCCAACATAAAATTAAAAATTAAAATTTGATAAGAAATTTTACATTCATATATAAAATTTATTCATTTATAATTAATAATTGATAATATTTTTGTTAAAGACTGTTTAACATAGCAACATGAGGTGTAGACAATTTAATGGAGGTAAAGCTTACCCCGTCAAAAAACTATTGTTAAATACATTTAAATATAATAATAGGTAATCTTTTTAATTGTCCTATGAATTAGCTGTAACATACGAGAAGCATTTTATATTGCAAAAGAAAAGTATCCAACATTATTACATGATGCTTTTAGTATTAGAGTAATCAAGAATGCAGATTACATATCTCAAAAGACTAGAACTATATAGTTGGCTGCGCAAGTAAATAAGAGTAATTGTGTTTAACCTGATCCCTTTCAAAAGATGGTAGCTCAGTATTAGCTTATTGATTGAATAAAGCATTTCAATTATTGGTTTCGGATGATCGTTACCTCCCATCATCGAAAACGTCCAGCACAATATTTTCAAATGTGGTCGGAAATTCGGCTATATATAAGTTACATTTAACTTAGATTGTATTTATTCAGCTTACACTTGTTATTATATACTTATTAGTGTTAGTAATCACATAAAGGCGTGGAAATACATCATTCTAATAACATTTTGTAAGCTTTTTTTTTTTTACATCAACGCCACCCTAAAGGTCTCACGTCCTACAAACAAAAGAGATTGTATTAACTCGTAAAGTGCAAAAAGTATTTGGTTAGCGACATAATGCGTAAGATTATCTTTACCTATTTTTAGCGTTTGAATGCAAGTTGTAATAACTGGTATAAAAACCTTTAAAAAAATGTTTTATTTGTTATTATAATTTGACCAATAAATCTCGAGTTCAAATTATTGAGAATATATTTGTAGTGTTAAATTCTCGATAATTTTTTTACCACATTCCAAATTGCTGAAAATTAGTCGAGGTAGTGTGTTTAACTAATATTACTAACCAAAAAAGGCACCATGGCATCTACTACTAGAGTAGTTGAAATGGTATGGAACTTGTTTCCATTCAAAAGATTTTAAGTTTAAAATTTATGAAGGAAAAGAATACATTATTATGCTCGACGTAGAGTATAATTGTATTAACAGAAAAGATTCAGAAAAAGGCCCAGCCCTTATATCATCGCCGGATTCTTTTTAAAAATTTGCCAAAATGTACAAGTTCCATAGTTAAGCGTCCCTTTTTAAAGGAAATGGAAACCGTAGGAATAATTTGCTCTCGAGATCATTGTGCCAATGGAGCTAGGAGCGAGTTCGGTGCGGGTTGACAGTGTCGGGGTGAAGTTTGATACCGCACCGCAATTTTTTGCTTTAAAAAAATCAAACTGTGCGGTGTGCAATTTAGTGACAAACCGCGGTGTGCGGTGTGAGGTACGGTTTGACACTGCATTAGGCCATGTTGCTTGGCCCAAATTAAAATGAATAGTATCAAAATATAAGGTTTTGCCAAAATTTAAGGTTTTTCTACTCTGCAATTAATGGTTTAGGGGGCTCTCACCTCTCTCAGAGAGAAATTTTAGAAGGCCTTTTATATTTATATTTATATATATATATACACTAAATAATTTCAGCAACTTGAAGGCTTATTTAGAACTGAGACCAAAGCATAGAAAATAGGAAATTCTAGCTCAATGCGCATATTGGTCCCTGGAGGAAAAAGAGCCACTCTATTGATTTTTTTCCATTAGTAAAAACGTGTACAAAAATATGAAAAAAATGTAGCATGCATATGTGTGTGTATATGCGGTGCGGTGCGGTATACTCATAAAACCGCAACCGCCCCAAATTATTGCAGTGCGGTGTTAAACTGCACCTCACACCGCACCACACCGACGATTTTTTAAATTTGCGGTGTGGTACGATGTGGTGCGATGCGGTGTCAAGTTTTTCCGGTTATAAACTCACCCCTTAATGGAGCAACACAGAAACATGTCTCGAATCGAACCTAGATGAAACAGATGAATTGTACAAGTTCGACTGGATGTGAGCTTAAGACACGAAGACAAGTGGAAGACCACTACGACCCTTCCCTTGTTACATAATAAACTTTTAACAATCAATTTCGTTTTTGTGAGTGGCACTAAATGTGATTATATTTTTTCAAGCAGACTCGTAGCATAAAAAGGAAATGTAAGTGTTTGCAAATACCATTTTTCTCATTACAAAAAAGAGAACGTGCTCTGGATTTTTATTGTGTTCGATTATTACCACTATTACTAAAGTTTCTATCGCAGTCTCTTATTTGATAAAAAGTTACTCTTATAGACTATACCATTATAAAATACCTTCCCAAAAAATTTGAAAAATAGAACAAATATCCATTTTTCTTATCTCTTCAATGTTTTCGAAGAGAGCCGTCCGTTACAGTGGACCCATATTCTCCGTAGAAAGTTGAAGCAAGGAGACGGAGAATTTGGTTCCCAGCCATATTTCAAAGTGCATGGGACAAAAAAAGATGCTCCAATAAGCAATCAGGACCCCGGCATGTATATATTCTTCTCTCAATTAATCAGGAACAAAGATGACAAAGAAAGCAGATAGATAGAGACAACATTTCAGAATCTTCACTCACCTATAAAAAGCTACCCTCAACTCGCAGCATGTAGTCAGAACAAGAGCCGAGTTTAGTACCAAGTTTAGCCTTCAACTTACACCAATTAGCCATGGCTTCGATGCAATTCTATAGGCCAGAGGAGGAAATTTACTACGAAGAACAACAGTACAGGAGCCATGCACAAACCCCACCTGCCTATGGTGCAGGGTACCAAATGGGGGCTTACGGTCACAACCAAGGACCGCATATGGGCTTCCGCAGCCAGCATGGGCACAACAAGGGCCAGCATATGGGGTTTGGCCAACACGTGACTCATCCTGGCCAGGTCCATGACCACCAGCACATGGATGGTCCTGGGATGCTCATGCAAACCCCGGGGCACCAGATGGGCAACCATTATGGCTCGATGGAGCATCACCAACAAGGTCATGGCTACGAAATGGGTCCAGGCCATCTCGGCCAAGTGTTTGGCGGTCATGCCAAGCACCAGGAATACGATGGAATGGCTCACTACGGAAAGGGTGAGAAGAAAATGAAGGACAAGAAGAACAAGAAGAAAGAGAAGAAAGAGAAGAAGAACAAGAAGGATGACAGCAGCAGCGACAGCGATTAAATCCCAAATAAATGTAAGTATATTGTGAGATGTTATTGCATACTAGTCAAAGAGTATGTTGCCTACTGCAAAGTTCAGGTAAACTAACTTATTTCACTTTGATATTTTCAGGGAGGGGCAATAAGCAGTAATATGATCCCTAAATAAAGAGGTGCCCTTGCCATGCCATAATGGAGACAAACTTGTACTATGTACCATAAACTGATGAATAAGATATCTTTCTGTTGACTATTAGAACACTAAAATTCATAGATGAACACAAACTACAGGAAATGGGCAAACTGGCATAATACTTAAACAGACGGCGGTCTTGATAAATTTCAACATGTTAAGATCGACAATATCACGTTCCGGAAAATGCACTCTGTTGCAGATCGGTAGTATGAATACTCTGTGATACAGGAAGGATAACTTAGCTCCAAACAAGGGATTTATGATTGGCAAAAACTAAAAGAATCCGAAAATTGACAGAATGGGATGAACAGGTTGTATCCCAAATGTTGGAAAATGTTATTGACCTAAAAAATATATCACATGGATTTCTGATGGAAGGATTGTAAAAAGAAATAGGAAAGGCCAGTTATGTGAAGGAAAAAAAAAATCATTGGATGAGTCTGGACTATTTTGCTTGACTTGACAGCAACATTCTCAATTGCAATTTTCCATTCAACATAACCATTTAACATATCTGGAATAACATGATTTTGAGGCATAATATGAGCCAGGAGGATAAAAACAAATACAAACACACTTTGTGGGACATATACACACCATCAGGATGCAGCTAGTAGACAAACCAAAAAGCGTACAGCAGAAGGCAGTTCCTAAGGATTTTTTGATTTGGATGGCTATATGATATTTATGGCCAAGAGATTATTAACCTGCTGTGAGACACCTTGTAACAAAAGATGAAATGGCCTTGACAGCAAGATTCTCAGCTTCGTCCTGAGTTAAACCATTTTCAGTCAGTTGCTTCTTAGAAACCTTGAAAGAGTGATCACCACCATCAATGACATATAACTCATTCTGGATTTGCATCTTCTTCCGAACCACCGCCAACTTATCAAGGGGACAAAGCCCATCTTTTCCACCCTAAAAGCATAGGAAAGAAAGATAAAACAAAGTTTTAACTGGGTAGACGAGTGCATGGATGACTACATGGTTTCTTTTGTTAACCCATGCTAAGAGGATTGTCAACAACTCTTACGTTTTTTCTAATCTTCTATCTCAAAGACAACTGCAACCTTAGAACACACAGCTTGGAACCTTTTGGTAACTCGATTAGTTCCTAAAATATTTCCCCTAACCACAAGATGACTGAAAATTTATTTGAATAAGACGTATGAATGGTTTCATGTAAGAAACAAATTTAACAATATGGGGTTTCATTCAAATTTGGAGAACTCAGATGAGAGAAAAAGTTAATTGGTCCTCTGACCTTAATCAGTAGGACAAAGTCAGCCACTTGGATTAATCTACTGGCAATGATTAAAAAGTACATCAAGCGGAGAAGATCCAATGTTACTTCCAAGTTTCCGTGTCATGAGTAATCTTCTTTTATCTCAACATATTAAAAAGTCTAAAAATATTAAACAATGGTGAGGAAAGTTACTGTTTGAGAAAGAGAATTGCAACAGCTAAATTATGGCATGCAATAACGGTCAGTTATAAACTGTGTTTTTGGATGAAATTGCCTGAGAAGTGTCGACGGAAGAGGAGAAAAGGTTTCGGAAGGTACCTGCACAAACATTACTGGGACTTTAAGTTGCAAGAGGGTCTCATCTCTCACCACTCCATTCATTCCCTGAATAATTGACAGCTGTTATTAAGGCACTTAATAGGTTGTAGGCTCCTTCCCACTAAAGCATAGTAATACTAACAAGTTAACAACAACAACAACAACATTAAAGCACCAGCCATTTCAAATCAAGAACATTTCTGTTCGAACATAAGGTACAGTATGAATACAGGCAATAAGCTGCAACAGAATCACATCATTAAAAAATAAAAATACATGAATAAGATTATGATGTTTCATTGAGAAAGGGAAGAATGTACCTTTAGTGGGTAACCCAAGCAAATTATTGCAGAAGCAGAAATATCATCCTCAGACGCCACCATGCAGCTCACTCTGGAAAGAGAACCAAACTTAGAGAGAAGAAGTGACAAGTTCGCCTGTGATTGTTAGCCAATCCGTCAACAAATTTAATCACAATTTATGGTAACAGTAGCATCATCAAAGCATTAATAAAAGAGAACTGAAATAGGTTAAACAAACCAAAAGGAAGAACCAGAACATCAATGATCAATCCAGTATTTTATTTTTGAAGTCAATCACAAAACTCATCTAAAAATTAAACCCGATGCAGATTTCATTTCACGATCCATTCTCGGACTTTTCAAACCAAAATATATGAAGGCCGTAATTGGAATTCTTGATTCCAACAAATATGTAGCACAAAACTGTCATGGAGAATAACATTCGGCCTTTTCCCCGAGAACCAACGTGACAAGTAGCATAATTTTTCTGATCGGGAGAGCGTGAAATGAATGTGTAACATAAGATGGCTTAGGACAGAGCGGAAGAAACTCGTAGGGATCACCTTGAACCCATTGACTTCCCAGCCAAAATCAACGGATGACCAGGGTGTTTGGAAACAGCATTTTTCACAATGTCTTTGTGGAATTCCACCAGTTTCTCTGCTTTTGGAGGAGCCCTCTTCTTCCCACCAGCAATATCTACCAACACAAAATCCCCAAATTACTAAATTCTCATAAACCCTAAATTTTTTAAAGGAAAAGAAGGTATAGACTTTGAAACTTACAAGGGTAGTCAAAGGTGACCACTTCAACCGCATCCAAGGCGCTCCCCAATTTCTCCTTCCACCTACACAGTAACAACAAAATCCGCCAATATTAATTTTTTTTTCCTCAGTAGAAGAAAATTGAAGGAAAAGAGAGGGAGCTTACGTAATCATCCAATCGGAAGAGGAAGGAGCGCCGGCGCCGTGGGCGAACACGACAACGGGCGGTTTTGAGGGGTCGGACAGAGACGACTGGTCGTTCGCGTCTTGTCGGCTTCGCTTCGATGGACGACCGACAGGCGAAGAAGGAGAAGCCATGTCGTCGGGGACGAGACCTGCCGCTTGCGGTTGGGGTTGGGAGCCACTGGGTTGCTGGTTCTCTGTTTGAAATTCGCGCCAGTGAGGCTAAACATGTTGGGCTCCTAATATTTGGGCTTTGTAGGCCCAAGTTTTGAGTGTCTTCTTGACTCAGTTGGATCCCAGCTTTGATAATTTAGGAGCATTCGATAATAATAATCGACTTTATCACGAAGTTGTTTAAGTATTATATTTTTTTGATTTACAATTATTTGGAATTAGATATATTGAACCGATTAATTCAAGTTCGAGACCTCAGAACTTTTAAAATGTTGCAAAATTCAATTAATAATTATTTAACACGATTAGAGATTTGATTAATCTAAAATAATTTGTTTATTAGTTAATCCAAGTAGGTTGTATAAGTTTAATATCATGACAACTGTACGTAACGCCTTATATCCAATTGTAAGATATTCTCTAGGATTACAAAGTGAATTTGGAATGTCAATTACAAATTGGTACAGTAGTAACATTGACCTTAAGAAGAGATAAGGTCGAGATGCCACCCCTAGCTAATTGATAGCATTATTCTTCATGATTTCGAAAATGGCTGTTATCTTCTTATCGGTATCATAATCAAATAGGGTAATGTCCCCTCGTCGTATCTATTGGCATCCAAATCCCAAACCCACCCTCTAAAAGGAATAAGGACACATAAAGTTAACAAATATAAATCTCGATGTTGACTTTCCAGGATTTCCAGGATTTGGATAATCATATTCTTAGATTTTCTCTTCAGCAATTTTAATGCAAGCTTTTTTTTCTATAATTATTGTCGAGCAATGTTTATTATCTCTTACACATTGGTAGACTTGAACTCAAACTGCTCAAGTAAATAAGTTGACTACGAGGAGCAATTTTTTTTTTCTACGTAGAATTACCAAGATCATGCTACTTAAGATATGGATTTGAGTGGCCTCTTTTAGGTAAGAGGATCTTCATTGAGCACTAGATGACAAGTGTCCAGATATGGGGGCCCCACTAAATTAGGCAATCCAGCAAGATTTTCCACGTTTCGATTGGCTGTTTTGAACCTTTCCAATGCCTATAAAATTGAGGTTCCAAGCCAATCCCATTCTTCAAACCAGATCTGCCAGAGACATGTCAGAGAGAGAGATATAGTAATAGAGTATCTTTCAAGGCATTGGTTTGCCCACTCTCCCTCAAGAGCTTCTGACCTTAGTTTGACACATTTGACAAATGTGATCTTACTTGTTGGGGTCAGAAGGTCTTAGAGGGGGACTAGACAAATTGTGCCTTGTCTACACTACAAATGTAGCTGCCTTGAAACCCTTAACGGCCTGTACAAAAAAGTTTAGTTGAGGATTTGGAGGCTTCTAGTCAGATTTGCAATGGCTATTATTGTTTACTCTCCCTCAAGTGCTTCCATATATACTTCATAAAAAGTGTGAATGGAAACACTTAGAGAGAGTAAAAAATATTAGTCATATTTAATTATTTGGAGTAAGTTATAATTTTAATCATATCGTTATCTCTCATTTTGCTTTACTTTGCACTTGAATTGTTTTTTCTATTATACTGACATGTCCTTGATTTTCTCTCTTTATTTATATGATTGTAAATAGCATTTCACTATAAAAAATTAGCAAACAGAATTTAAGAGGTAAGTTTGTGACAAATTTCGTAAATCTGTTTAGTGTGATCTTCATCTGGAAACACTCAAGAAGAAGATATTGGACCTTCCATTTGGACGACATATGTTCCTCGTAGATGGATATAGACGTTGCAAGTGGTGCATCAGGGGGTTGCAAGAAAGAATTTAAATTTGATTTATTGGATAAAAACAATAATTCAAAGATTACACTAACTTACACTAACATCAGAAGTGATCAGAACACGAAGCAGTCGGACTGGTGCTGGTCAGCTCCGCGCAGGGCGACGGGCTCACCTGAACGGAAGCCCCGCTCACATCGGTGCATTTCCACGGGCTAGATTTCGGCTCTGCAATTCCATGAAGGTTGATGTTCGAGAGGCAGATCCCGGTGAAAGGTGCATTCTTCAACCCATGAATCATGCCTGGCTGCTGAACTTTCACCCCCCACACGCCTTTCAGCACGATACCTTTGACGAAAGGAAGGGCATTCGGGTTGAATTTGTCATCCGGATGATCTCCAGCATCACCAACCATCTTTACTCCAATGTGGGCATTTTCCATATAGACATCAGAGAATGTGATATTTCTTATGAAACCTCCCCGCCCTATATTTGTTTTTACGTGTATTCCTATGCCCATGTTGTAGAGATTTATGTTTTCGGCGAGGACGTTCTTTACTCCTCCAGAGGTTTCGCTTCCAATTGCAATACCAGCGTATGGAGAAGAACCTGTGATCCGCCGGATGGTGATGTCTGAGCTCGGGCGACCATAAGCAATACCATACTCATCCCACCCACTTTTTACAGCAACAAGATCATCCCCCGTAGAAATGTATGAATCCTCGATGCAGACATTGGAGCTCGAATCTGCATTTGGTTTGGAAAAACTTCAGCAACCATGAATCACGGAGATAGATGAAATAACAGACCGACTCTAGTGCAGCACATGCTCAATCGTTCCTTGATCCATTAATTCTTCCGACAAAAAAACTGATGGCTTTCCTAATGGCACCAAGGAATTCTACACGGTTCAATTTCCTCCACTACACGGTATAAAGAGAACAGATAAGGGCATCATAGGGACATACCTGGATCAATTCCATCGGTGTTGGGAGAGCTGGCAGGGGCCAAGATAGTAACGTAGCGAATGACAACATTGCTGTAATGTGAAGAATTAAGTCAAGACGAATTCAATACATAGAAAACAGTTGCAGTTGTTAAATCAGCCTAGTCTCTTGCTGCAGAAGAGAGACTAGTATCCAATGTTTGCATTTGCTAACTAGTTCATGGTCATTGATGCAAATTGTGATTATCAAATTCTTTCTTCCTATGTTTGCAAATTCACGTCCGTAACGTAACATTCACATTTCAAACCACAGAGCAGAAACTTGAATAGAACCAAACTGCTATTTTCTTGAGCAAACAACATCACATTCATGTTGCAGCTGTATACTTTATACTGTGAGAATGAAGCAAATTTATAACGGCGTTTCAGGGCTAGGCATAACATGTAAATGAAATGGCCATTTTTTAACTCTTACTCGCAGTAAACAGGGTGAATGTTCCAAAATGGAGAATTCTGGAAAATCACATTGGAGATTATTATGCTTCTCGAATTCACAAACTCGACCAGACTAGGCCTAGTGAACTGCAGAGTTCTCTGCCTCCACATGTTCCACCATACGTCTCCTTGGCCATCGATTGTTCCGTTCTCACCTACAAATGACAGCCCGTTCTTTATGATTTGCATAGTGAAAATCTTTTACACTTCAATCAGAATCTTTCGAGTTGAATCATACCTGTGATTATAACATCATGAAGCCCATCACCATGAATGAAGCTCATGTACCTTCCACCAGGAAGCTCCCTCCCCCTCCCGTAAGATGGCAGCGGATCGATCAAAGGCCAACTTCCAGTGTCCTAAAGCATCAAGCAACAATGAAAACAAAAACATTGCCAAATTAATACACTAACGCCAAGATGAAGGTAAAAGAACAAGCCAACTGTTACCACTCCTTCGTTAAACAGTCAAGGCGGGAATGACAAAATGTACAAACGAAAGATAATGATAAGTAACAAATGCCAATCACAAATAGGGAATTACAATGTTTCCACCATTCTTAACTTGTCTCGAACTAAGTCCGAGTTCGATACCATGCCAGAATTTCTATATTTAACAAAAAATTTCAAGGCACTGGAAATATATTTTCGATATTGTCAAATAAATTCACCGCAGTCTCGAGATTCAAGGAAGATAATAGTATTGTTCCTGAATCAACAACAATCCAGTGTTTGTCAGGATTATTAATTAGCAAAGTGGTTACTAGCTTCTGATTAAATAAAAAAGCTAATAAACCAATCTTTCTCTATCAGTTGACGCTCAGAATCTAAGATATAATTTACCATTTAAATCTTTTCCCACTGGATGCTCTTGTTAGTAGTCCCAGGAAACACTACTATTGTTGTTCCAAAAAAGCTACAAGATCACCCCACCCACCAGCAATTAATCTAACGAGACAAATAAAACATTAGACAAGGCCATGTAACCTCCTGGCATGCATTTGACAACAGCTCCTGTGGCTGTCGGGTTCCGGACACCTTAATTTAATCAGTAACACCGGAATTAATGTAGAGCACATGCCAATACCCCACCATTATCTTTTTTTTTTTCATCATATAACATTTGGGACAACCCTTCTCTTGGCAAGTGATTATCCACTCATCGCTCTCGGCACCATACCATTAAAGGATGGGAGAGAACAAAAGGCCACAACAGAGACAGCAGCGTGGTATTTTGGAATTTCCGAATCGAACCCAAAAAAATAATTATTTCAAGTAAAATTATTAAGATATCATTTGAATGAATTTTGATTGATTATGGTAATCCAAAATTAGCTGAATTTTTCTACATTAATTAATAAATTACAACATTTTCAACTATTGTGGAAAATCTTGTCCTTTTTTAAGTTTTATCAGATGATTCAAACTTCTCGAAAATCTTATTTACGACATTAACGGTGCATAATTAATACCCACTAATGTCTTCCAATATTTAAGATTAACAACACCACCATTAGTTAATAACCTTGCTAGGCAACTAATGATGTGAGGAAAATAAATTCCATCAATTTATCAACATTCGTTTAATCATTTCTTAAACGACAAATAAAGCTTTTTTAGTGCGCATTTGCTTGGGATAGAGAGAAAAGAAATACAATAACATCTCACAACTTAGAATTGAAGCCGAATCGACACTTGTTATTTAACTTAATCAATTGTTATCCACAATTAAAGTCCAATGTTCGTCCGAAAGAGAGAGATTACGAGACTAAACATAATAATTAGCATTAAACTCCGGTTAAAAATTTGAAACCTGCAATTCGGCCAGAGTGGTGGAAACCGGAAAGGAATATAATATGATATCTAAAATAATAATAAAAATTGAAAATTGACTTATCCAAAAAAATTGAAAATCAAGCTCACCAGTCGAGTGCAAAGTCAAATCGACTTGTTTTTTTTTCACTAACCTGCTAAAATATTTGTTAGGAGAGGTTTTAATCTTTTCAAAACTATTAACTGATTTTTATATATAAAAAATTACGACTCGAATTTTAACTAATCAACTTGAGTTGACCGAATATAAGCATTCTAAGAAAATAAATTCCCTATTATCCGGTTGGTTCCGCTTTAAGTTAAATTACGGAAATAAATCTATCCGACAAAAGTTAAAAAGAATCCGAATCTATGCCTGAAAAAGAGACAATAAACAAATAATAAAGGATCAAAGTAATTAACCTGGGTAGCCTTGATGACGGCGCCGTGGGCGAGGTACAGGGTCATGTGACTGGTGAGGTTAAAAGCGCCGGTCAGGTACACTCCGGCGGGCACGTACAGGAGGGTCCCACCCCGGCGCCGGAGGTGCTGGATCCGGTAAACCGCCTCCCTGAAAGCCTGAGTGTTGAGCGTCTTCCCGTCCCCAACCCCGCCGAAGTCCGCTATCGATATCTTGTCGCTACGATACGTCATCGGCACAGTCCCAGAGCACGTCGCCTGCTCCTCCGCGGACGTCGCCGAGACGAGGAGGAGGAGTACGACGGCGAAGAGCATGGGGAGTGGCATTCTTGTGATTTTTGGGGGGTTGGGAGTGAGGGAGCGGGACAAGGAGAAAGGAACGAGGGGATCGCTTTTAGGGGGAAAGAGGAGAGACTTCGTTTTTTTTTTTTTTTTTTGTCTTAAAGTGATTGTCTTCAAAAGGACAGGACACAGTTAAGTGGGAAACAGACAGGGTCAAAAATCACAGCTCACGAAGTATGGATGAAATGCTTTTTCTAAAACAATAAATTTTAATGGTTCTTTTTTTGAAGGCAATAAATTTTAATGGTTCGAAACCATTATTGTAAGCTTAAGTTTATAAAATTTCCTTGTTTGGTTAGCGCAAGTCATTTGTAGGCAAATATATATATTTAATCTCCAAAACTGTACATTGGTTAATATTTAGTGAGTCAAATAGATGTTTAATATTTGCAATAAACTTTTGTAGCATCATTTAGTTAAGGGTGTCAAACAAAATAAAAGAGAATCAAGTGTTAAATACTTTTTCAATTTAAATAGAAGTGTTAAATATTTTTTTTAGTTTAAATAGAAAATAGTGAATTCGAGTGTTCTTCTGGAATGCACAAATGTCAACTATTTGTTAGAATAATTTTTTCATTTTTCAAAAAATTTAGGCAATTCGAATCTTGGATTAATTAATACAACTAATAACCATGTAAGTAAAGTAAAAATTAGAATACAGTTTTTTATCCTTAATTATTTTGAAATCTAATCCATTTTCACTTTGCCTCCAGTAGGAGGGACCTTACCTAAAAACCTATCTTAATAATTGAAAGTGTTTTTCTCTTACCAATTTGGACTAAATATAAAAGGCAATGTAGTCTTGACAACTAACTCAAAGTGGTCTACTTTAACTTTAGTAATTTAAAGTTTTTTCGACATGAGCCTAACACATTTCAGAAACTTTAGAGTTGTAAAATTATATTCATCAAAAAATATCTTGGAGTAGAATGGAATCGTTTCCACAGTTCCACCAGATCTATGCTTCATTTTCTTCATTTATCAAGTGGGGACCAAACATGTTACTGTAGTTTCCACAATTCCACCAGAAAGTAAATTTGGTGAAGATGAAACGGACCGCGAAAACCTTAGACCGCCTGCACCCGTAGCCCGGGGATGGGCAGGGCTGTGGGTCCCACTTAATTTTTGAAAATAAAAAAAATAAGAAAGGAAAAACAGAAGCAACCGAGGACGTCCATACAACCCTTAAAAGGGGGGATGGCCGTTTTGCTTATTTAATTGGTTTTTATTATTTGTTTTTCTTTTCTAGTTAATTTTAATGTATAAAAAATAACTATAAAAATATAAGTTTAATTGAGAATTATAATATTTGCTTCTAAAATACGTAAATATTATTATTTCTCATTTCACAATTTCTATGTAATTTTAATTATTGCTAATTTAATATTTTTTGACAAAAAATATTATTGTTTATTATTCGAAATTAATAATTTAATACGAAGTACAAAATTGAATTAAAAAAATATGAATTAAAAAAAATAAAGTTAATTGGGTTGATGATATGGAAGATAGTTATATTAATTGTTTATTGATCGGGGATGAGTTGGATGGAGGATGGGGGTGTAGATAAAAATTGAAGGTAGAGGGATGGGTTGAGATGGATGAGTGAAAAATTAATTAAATATTGCAGGGCTGGGTTGGATGGGGGCTGCTGGTCCGGGTGGTTTAAACAAAACTCTATTCAAAATCTCTCGGCATTGAATCGAATGACTCCATGGTCTGGTTTGAGTAGGAAATTTGGTGGCAAGGAACTTGCTAAGACATTTTTTTATGATTATGATGATGTAATCCGGTTTTCACCACTTTGCAACCCTCGTATAATTAGTACAGTTCTAGCTTTTTGAAGTCAAATAGATCTACTTGAAAAGTTGATAGCTTTTATATGCGTCTTAAACATTTTCCTAGGTTCGATACTATTGTGAGTGAGAGACACGCGAATCACATTCAAATGAGAGTCGACTTTCATTTTCTTCTTCTCTGACTTAGAACTCGTGCTTGTTGGTATTTTCTTCACCTTCCAACTTCCACCGCCTCTTCCACCATCTCTTCCCCTTTCTCTTTTTCCTTCTCCTCTTTCCTCTAACCCCTCTCTCTTTCATCAACCTCTCTCGGAGTGGAGCTTTCCTTTCTCTTGTCTTTTCCCCTTTTTTAAGGGCCTCTCCGTCGTCCATCATCGCCGCCCTTGTCTTCCCGGAGCTCGCCCGAGCTTGTCTGGGCTTGTCCGCCGCCGTCTGTGCCTATCCGTTGTTCGGAGCTCGCTAGAGCTTGTCGGTGCCAGTCTACAACCTGCCGCCGTTCACCGTCACCTTCCATCTCAGTCCGGAGCTCGCCCTTGCTCATTCTTGCCTCACCGCCACAGTCTAGTCTAGTCCGCTGTTCACCACCGCCACCAGTCCTCCTCGTCGGCCTCCCTCTTGCCTTTGGTTTCCCCTCGCCTTCGATCTCCATGCCGACCTCGACTCTATCTGGTGGCTTGTTGTTAGTCAATGTCGGAGCTCCAGGCGCCTGCCTCCGTCGTCGTCCGTTTTTGCTGGTGTTTCTTTGTTGGTTGTTACAGGTTTGGCTTAGAGTTGCTAGTGTTGTCTGTGGCTTCTGCTTGGCTCGTCATGTCCGTGTCTTCTGCTTGGCTCGTCATGGAGTTGTTACTGTGCGGATTGCTTTGGCCTTGGGGGCTGGGCTACAGGTTGGCTATTCGGTGTTGTTCGGTGTCGAGGTGTTGATGTCGTTCAGTGCCTGGTCTCCGGTTGTTTTTTGGTCTTTTATTATAGGCTGTAAATCTGGTTTAGGTGTTGGCTGTGAATCTCTTTTTTGTTTGTGTTTTGATTGTTGCTCTGAGACTCACCTGTTTTGCGGTCTTGTGTTCTATCGGTTTAATTCTCGTTGCTTTCGCTTTCGCTTGAGTCAATGTTGCTTTGTTTTGAGTTCCGTTAGGATCTCGATGCTTGTCCTTTGCTTGCGTGTGGCGAATCTTGTCTCGATCGATTTACGTCGGCCTTGGCTTTCTGCTGAGTTAACTCTCAGTTGTCCTCTTGACTTTATCGTGAGTTTTATTGCCGAACTTAGTTTCGATAGAACTCCGCCTCGATCGTTGACATTCATGTGTATTTGATCGCCCTTCGACTCCACCATGTGCCACATTGTAAGCTTCGGTCTTGTTTCGAGTCTTGTTCGATTTGCTTGTATTTTATTTGTCTTCGATGTAACTTGACTTTGTATATAGGCTTCGCGCCACTTTCCCTCAAAAAAATAGGTTACTATTGTGCGACGAATATTATATTTATAGTCGAGCAGTCTGCGGCCTCAATTTAGCAAATGACTTTTTCAATCTTTTAGAGTAATAAAATTTGGGTTGGTCGTTGGAGGGTGTGTACTTGATTAGGATCGGACTATAGTCGAGGCAAGTATTGGATACTTTCTCTGTAAAACAAGATTGCCACGTATATTTTAATCACTACGGGCTACGACAATCGTTCCCAAAATCTATTTGGGCGTTTCCAAGAGCGTTGCACACGTATCTCAAAATTTTCGTGTGAACCTTTATATATCTGAAACTTTCGAACTCTTATTTTTTTAGTATGAAGAACGGGGGATGAGAGGAAGACGACTCGCTAGGAAGATGCTTGTCGTTGGATAGTTTGGAAGTGAGGAGGACCCCTCTATTTATAAGGATGGAGGCTGCCATCTCGAAGAGCCACAAGCAAATGCACGAATAGACACGTCTTGTGGTCAGTAGGTTGTGTCTCTGTCGCGTCCCTCCATATGGCCTTATCCAGAGTCGTGTTCCTTCTGATGCACTCAGGATAAGCCTTATCCAGCCTCCTTCTCTTTGCATCCCTTCGGACTGCTGGTATCCTATTGCTGTCTGATTGCCTTGTACAGTTTCTGGAAGCCTCTGGATGATCCTTGGACTGTCGCACCTCTTCGATGGACAGCCAGGAGTTATTTGGATTTTTCCAAAATTTTAAGGCTCCTCCAATTCTTCGCGATGTGGCGATCGTGCGAAGTGAACCTCAATTCACCCAAGCACCCGCTCCTGGCCTCGAGGCCGTGCCCGAACAGTGTTTTGTACACCCCTAGGGAGTGGTAAACCAAGTTGGAAAGGAAGGAGGGAAATTCTTTATAAACTTAGAAATTTATTTCGCGGTAACTGATGTGGTACACCCCTTTTCCTTCCAACTCCTTTTTCTTTCTAACTCACTTGGACTATGGGCTTTGGCCTTTGGACTTGCTCCCAATTGAGCTCATTCATTTCAATAATTTGAACCTAATTTTTTTTAAAGTAAATTTAAATTATTTCATATTTTGTCTACATCTATTTTTCAATTGAAATAGTAACTTTTGTGACAGACCTTTAGTCCTCCTACTCGGCCCGCCCTCCTGCATCTGCCTATTTGTTCCTAGCTAATTCCATCACAAAAACTATCGATAGATATATCATCTTCCCAATATCGGTTAATGGACTTATCCGTTCAAGTATTATTTGGAGGCGATCCATTGATCAGCAAATGAAAACAAAATCCCCCAAACGTATGCGATCAATTTCTATTGTACACAACGTGGGACATTTGTTTAGTTCTTTGAAGTACCCCAGCTCCGCAACCTCTTCACAGTTATTTTGTTCTTCCAGAAAAGTTATATACTACACTATTCATTTTAGTCCCACATTTGATGTCCAATAATCCATATTGTCATAAATTATTATCACCAGCTTCATGTCTTGGAACCAGCCCCACTACACTGCCTCCAGCAAAAATACAATAAGATCATAGGTGTGATACGAGTGACAAACATTGCAAGTAAGGGAGCGGTCAAGGAGAACTGGCACATGGAGTGGACCAGCTGGGTTATCCCAAAGCCTTTATTTCCTAGTTACCGTTGAGACTTTTCATATATATTTTTTGGTCTGAGGTCTTGCGTTAATTGCCAGCGTCATACCTATATTGGTTGCAAGTAAATTTTTTTATAAGTGAAGTGTCATTCATCGTAAAATATCCAATCGTAGAAGGTTAAACCAAAAATATTAAGAATACCGATCTTAGGGTACTAGATTACACATATTAAACAAATGTGAAATTTGATAATCCAAGTAATTTTGATATATAATCATTTATAAATAAACGCTTGAATTTCCTTACAGATGAACTCTTCATTCTTCAAACACTTGAAAAGATCGTTTAGTTAGTTTTTATGAGTATATAATTGTTTAATTGAATTCATTTGTATTCCTATTATTCTAGTGGAATTATTTTGATCGTAATATAATCCACATGATCTAAAATACGGATTTGAAAAAATCAGATTATACATAATTTTGAAATAAAGTTATAATTTTAAAACAATGTAAACTCAGAATTTTGATCTAAAAATTTCCATAAACTAAATAGAATATTTATGCAAATATTTAATCTATCGTGTTAAATCTTTAATAAGAGACCTTATTTAAGAATATTCGAGCTCCTCTGAACTTAAAAAACAAACTCTTCTTTTCTCCCTTTGAAAACATATTTGTTAGTGTAACACCCAAATTGGTCATTGACAAGTGGAGATCAATGGGAGCTATAGTGATGTAGGCTTGCCACATATTTGTAAAGTACCTCTTCTCTCTCAATTTATGAAAGGACATGTGGGTGGGCTACTAATATAGCCTTGCCACATCGAATCATATCATTTTGTAGTATGGTGATGTGGCCTTACCACTTAAGCATATTCTTGTGTGGGGTGCCTTTAAAAGAAGAAGAGGGAGATGATAAATAGGTGGCAACTTGAGTGACCAAAAAGTAATACTCACCAAAAATACAAAAGGAGATTAAAAAAATTTAGAACTTTAGTTCCTATAGTTCTTTCAATTCCATTTCAATGTAAAAACAATTCACAAAAATTTTCTTACTTCGATTATTCATGGGTAAAAATGATCAATAATAAAATTGTGACGATCTCGTAACAACACTATTTCAACAAGTAAGTATATTTCATTTAAATGAATTCTTTCATTTATTAATATAAGGTTCATAATTATATGTTTACGATCTGTAATTATATAAAAAAAATCTTCACATATAATAAAATTGGAACAACAAGAAAAAGATTAGCATGACCCATGCACTAAGATCGAAATCCATAAACGTGAAACCGCCACCTCTTATTCTTTTGAGTTTCAGACGTTGAATGGGCCATATATGTTTACGCTCTGAATGATAAAGCTTTACCCGGCCCATCTGCACAATGGCCCAAAATAATTTAATTCAAACTGGATCGATCTGATCCAAATCACATAAATCAAGAATTAATAAAATTATGTCTCAATTAATTTGATTAATTTATGATTCGAATCAAAATTGACCAAAAATTATATCCTAGAATTAGAAAATTTACACAATCTAGTGAAAAAAGACTGAATCTGAAAATAGAACGAAAAAAATATGGTTTATAAGAAACAATCACATCCTAGAAATGTAAGGTCCAAACTTCCAAGTGAAATAATTGCAATATTATTAAATGTTATCCAGAAAAACTCGTTAATCTAAAAAAAATGTGCATCTTAAAGACTAAAACTTCTATTCCATTTATTAGTTAAATTTTACAGTTTAATAATGATACACATTTTATGCATTGTATGAAATTTCTTCATCGTGCATCTCCACCAACATCAAAGATTATATCTAGAGCATCCCATGGCTATAGCATAAATAGAGAATTGTGTTGGCGAATTCACTTATCAACAAATTATTAATGAAAAATTTGTGGTTTGGATCCTAAGGTTCCATGCAAAAACATCGGGCCAAGTACGCCCTTGAGATTGGTGTGGATTTTATTGTTTTGCTATTTTTTTATCTTCTATTTTGAGATTTATCTCAATGATTTACAAAATTTATTTGTGTTGTACTCCTGTAACCTATAATAATTTACGGATTCTACTAGCAATATTAAAGTGCTCTTTTCTTTATGCAAATATTTTCCATAGGATTTTTTTACTCGATGGATATACTAAGATCAGCAGTTACAACCTCGCAAAAAAAATCTCACTTCTGAGATAATCGCTGGTAAATATCTGTTGAGGTATCTTACGATACTCCAAGTAGCATTTTTGCTTCATGGGTAGTTTTTTTCTTTTGCTCTTCTTATATTCCCATATAAAAAATAATGATGAAATCTTCGTCTTCTAAAAGTATAAATGGTGGTGTATTAGATGTTTTGTATTGAGACTCTTCTCTCTGTCCCTTAGGAGCTTGTCTCTCCATCCCCTCTCTTCTCTTCCATTGTTTTCTCTTTGTCCTTTAGCTTTAACTCTTCCTTAAAATCTCACCTAACTCATGTTCCCTACCTAACAGCATACTGTCAATCTCCTTCTTAATCCCTCTCTAATTCTCTATTTATTAATATAATAATCCCCTCATGGATTCCAATCATCAAGACAGTCTCGTTCTTGCTGAAATGCGAAGAAAAATTAGTCTCTTGAAATATGGTTCCAAAGTCCTCCTGTCTCCCAACATTGATCTCGAAGATTAGGATCCAGACCTTGTTCTCGTTGACAAAATTATCTCCTCTAGGTTTACCCATACTCCTTCTATCAAGGCATCTGTGGCCAAATCTTGGGATACCTCTTTGGATCTTTTGGAGGTTGGTGCATTAGCCCCTAACCTATTCTCTTTCTCTTTCAAGAATATAGACTTTAAAAATTGGACGTTGATCAATACCCCGTGGTCTGTGGATAATCAACATTTTATACTGAAATCTTAGGATTCTAACATCCTCTTGGCGTGATATTGACTTCTCCCTATCAAGCTTCCATGTGCAAGTCCATGATCATCCAAGATCCATGATCAGTCAAAAGATAGGAGATATTATCGGGCAGTAATTTAAGAGCCTAGTTTTCTTAGACGAAAATGAGTTAGCCTCTCTGGTTAGAGGATCTTTTCTCTGTCTTAGGGTCCCTTGCCGACATAGATCTTCCCTTGCTTCCAGATTTCCAAATTTCCCATGCTAACTGCGAGCCCCTACTTATCTAGTACGAAAGACAACCTGAATTTGTTTCTTCTGTGGTCGTTTGGGTCACTAGGTTATTTTTGCTCCATCGATGGACAATTGACCACTCTTCTGAAAAATATGCAAATTAAGGAGCTCCCTTTCAAAGTTTGGATAAGGGCTATCCCAAGCTTCCCTTGTCCACAAAACCATCGTCCTTTTTTCTCCAATGGCTCCCTATCGTGGCCTTTCACAGTAATGGAAGCATTTATTGTAGCAACTGTTGCCTCCTTATAGCCAAGATTTTGGCCCCTTGCCAAACTTTGAGTCAAGGAAAGGCAAAGCTGTTGATATTGAAAATTTATTGGAGATAGACAAAATTACCCTTGTCCCCACTCTCTCCTGGGGATCTCAGGGATAATTTGGCATCTTCCCTTGCTAAAGTCTCTCTCCTACAATATATTGATTCATGGTCTTCTCCTAGTATCATGGTCTACTATCTGGGAAAGCCATCTTGCCTACTCCCCTTACCATGTCCCTCATGATTAAGGGTGGAATACCGAGCAGCCAATTTTGAAACTTGTCACACTCAGTTCCTTACCAACCAGGCTGACAAACTAAAAGAAGATTATTATCCTTAATAAACTAGATCAAAAAGTGTACTCCTCCTCCACTAAATCCATCCATTTCCCTCATCACACCCATGTAGACAAACCTATTAACCATTCCAATCCTAGTACCCAAAAGCATAAATGACTTATGTCCATATCCTACTCATCCAACTAAACTAATCCCCCTAAATTAACCCCTAAACCAAAACATAAATCCTCCCCTAATCTCAAGAACCTTTACCCTAAATTCACCAAAAAAATCAAAATTATAATCTACTAACACTAACTCTCCACATTTTTGTGTATTCTCTCTTGAAGGACAGGTCACTCCTCTTACCTTTTCAATGGGCTATCCACCACTCTCATCCTTCAAAGCTCAACCACCGGAACCAAATTGAGCACTTCTAGAAAGACAATACCACAAGAGAATGAGTCCTAAGCTTTCGAAGATCTGATGCTCAGAATCTAGTTTGATTGATGGGCAGGACAACTCCAACTCATGTATCTCCTTGAACCCAATTTCCCAAGTGGTAGCTCTCATATCACTTGATCACCCATGATCGCTTTGTCTTGGAACTGTTAGGGATTGGGTTAATCCTTGACAATTTAAGTCCTCAAGGAACTTATCCAAAAATACTCTCTACAAATAGTCTTTCTTATGAAAATACAATATCAGAGAGTGATACTAAAAGAAACTGAGGAGAAATTGCAGGTTTCAAAATAGCTTCTATATTGACCCAATTAGCATTGTTAGTGGTTTAGCTCTGTAGTGAAACATTGAGATTGATATCGAGGTATTTTCTAGCTCGAAAAACCTTATTTAAATCTCTTATATGATTTTGAAAAGTAGTACCTCTTGTCACATTTCTTTCTTGTACTATGAATGAACCTGACTCCTCTAAGAAACGTGATTTTTTGTCCTTCTTTAATAGAATTTGCAAAAATTCCCCTTTGCCTTGGTTATGTCTGGGCAATCTCAACCTTGTTCTTTGCACGGAGGAAAGATTGGGTAGTAATGCTCCTGACTTATGGCAAATGAACCTATTACATAATTTTCTTCAAGAAGGTGCTTTACTTGATTTAGGATTTAAAGGGAATCCCTACACTTGGCCTAATAAAAAGTTTGGTTTAGACAATATGCTCTAGAGACTGGATCGAGCTCTTGCCAATGTTGACTGGAGGAATTTATTTCCCAAGGCCAAGTCATTCATGGGCCCATCTCTATTGGCTCTAACCATGCTTTCCTCTTTTTGGATACTTGCTACTCTAAGATTCTAAAAAGACCTTTTTGCTTTGAATCTTTCTGGATTAAGAAGGAGAGCTATATGGATGTTATAGATCATTCTTGGTCTACTCCCTCTTTTGGTTGTCCTCCTTCTATTTTCCACCAAAAGATTAATTTGTGTACCTCTGACCTCACTAGATGGAGCAAGAATTAGGCTTCTAATTTATGGGGCAGGATTGAGAAACTAACCCATTTACTTCTCCAAGTACAAGAGTCCAGTCATCCTCTCTAATACAAGGACTATAGAAGTCAATTTTGAAAGATCTTAGCAATCTGTATCTGAAGATGAGATATTTTGGCACCAACATTCTAGAATTAAATGGTTGCAATGGGTGATAGAAACTCTTCCTTTTTCCATACTACGGCTACCCTTAGAAGACAAATAAATTAGATTGTTAAGCTTAAAAATTCTGATATGGGTTTGGATTGATAACCCTTCTTCTCTTAAGATTCTGGTTCATGATTACTTTAATGGAATGTGCATTACATAATCGTTCTATAACCCTGACTTTTTACTTAATTGTACTCCTAATTTGGTCACTTCTTCTATGGCTACAAAGTTACTGAAGGAGGATCTCAGCCGAGGAGGTCAAATCTACCACTTTTGAGCTGCGCAGTGCTAGATCCCAGGATTAGATGGCTTCTCTGATATGTTCTTCCAGACTTTCTGTGATTTAGTCTCCTCAGACCTGATTTCTTTAATCAAGAGTAAGTTTTTGGATGCTAGAGTTCCTAGGGATATGAACAAAACTCATATCATTTTAATCCCTATGCATGCTAGCCCTATCATTTTAATCCACATGCTAGCCCTATGATTATTAAATGTTACGATTGAATAATGCTACATATGTATGCATTGTATGAAATTTCGTCGTCATCCATCTCCATAAATATCAAACATCATGCTAGAGCATCATATGGCTAAAGCATAACTAGAGAACTTCGTTGGCTAATTCACTTATCATCAAATTATTAATGAAAAAATGGGATTTGGTCAGGATCTTTGAGGTTCCCTGCAAAAAGATTGAACTAAAATTAAGAACCATATTTGAACAAACGAATAACTGATTCAAATCAATTTATTTTAGATCTGATTCTGATCTAAATTTTTTGGTGTGTTCAGTCGATTCTATGGTTCTTAGTTTTTTTTCCTCAGCACAGCCCTCATCTTCCTTGATTTAAGTTGGTAATGATTTATTTGGGCTGCTCCAATAGTCTGCTGATAAGGCTTCAGCCTGTTTGGATGGCGTCGATGGTGGCTATTTCGAAATCATCGGGTGTAGGAGATGCCTTGTCCCTGGAGACAAGAGAAAGAGATATTATTATTACAAAAATTTTATAAAGTTCTGAAATCATTTTGTCTATTAATAAGATTTATCAAGCTCAAAATTTTGTAACTCTTAAATTAAGTTTAATTTATCATGTTTTGATATAAAGATTGTACTTTTTATATACAAGATTAGGTACACGTTGAGTGCTACATATACTATCAAGCAAATATAAAATGTAATTGTCCAAAATAATACAATTTTGTTAGTCAAAATGATACAATATGTAATTACAAGTATGTACCATTTTCATAAATACAGGTGATATATTTCCATTCACAAAGTCTGTACCATTTTCAAAAACACTAATAGTCATTTTCATTCGCACGTAATATACCATTTTCATAGATACGAATGATCCATTTTTATTCGTACGTATATATCATTTCTATAGACACATGTGGTCCATTTCCATTAACAAGCCTATACCATTACCATAGACACGGGTCATCCATTTATATTCACAAGACTGCACCATTTTCAAAGACGTGAGTGATCTATTTCTATTCACACGTATACGTCATTTTCATAGACACGGGCAATTCATCTTCATTCACGTATAAACTGTTTTATATACACAAATTGTCTATTTCCATTAACATGTCTATATCATTAGTATAGACACAGGTGATCCATTTTTATTCACAAACTTGTACCAATTTTAAAGACACAGGTGATCCATTTCTATTCGCATGTATATACCATTTTTGTAGACATCAATTGTCCATTTCTATTCGCACATATATACCATTTCAATAGACACAAGTAATCCGTTTCTATTCACATGTAGATATTATTTAGGATAATTGCACACAGCTCCCTCAGGTTTGCAAAAATTAGCGATTCAGCCCCTCTATTTTTTTTATTATTTAGCCTTTCTAGTTTGTGAAAAAGATATTATTTAACACCTGTTGCCGGAATTGGCTCTTTTCTCCGACGAAAATGGACCAAAGATTACGATTATACCCTTTTCGTTGGAAAAAAATAATTTCCTCTATTTTCCATCTTAAAACCCGCCCGCGCCCAGCTTTCCCTCTCTTAACCCCTTTCCTTATTCCCTTCTACCTCCATCCCAAGCTTCTCCAAAATATTAGAATTCTTTCTATGTTCTTGGATTCGACTTCTTTGGAGCTGATGGGTCCTGTTAGAGGGTATAAGAGGAGGAAGAAGGTGAATAAAAAAGATGAGGATAGCCAAGAACAAAAATCCAATGATAAAAACAAACACAAAAGACCAAAGACCAAATTCCAAAATAAACTCAGATTAAGAACCCACATAAAGAGATGGAACTTGGAACAACAAAGAAGGGATTTTGAAGCTCCCCTCGAGACAGAGAGACGACGACTTGGAGTCTCCCTCCTTCCTTCTTTTTCGCCCGTGCAGTTTGGATATTCATTTGTTTCTTATTTTTTTGAATATCAAAAATGGAAAAGCTTTTACTTTTCTCGCCTTCCTTTTTTCCACACTTGAAGTTGGACTCTAAACTGAACTTTGTTTAAAATAATTAATTTTGTGTAGTTTATCACTGAACAATTCCGGAATTATGTTCTTGAGTGGAGAAGAAGAGGGAAAATGTTGGGGTAAGTAGGAAGAAGATGGAGAGAGGTGGTAGTTTTCCGAGGAAGGAAGGAGAGGATAGGGTATATATTTTTTATTTTTTTAAGACAAAGGGTATTTTTGTAATCTCATGTCCAATTTCGCTGGAGAATTCGTCAGATTCCAATGAGAGGGGTTAAAATATACCCTTTTCACAAACTAGAAGGGCTAAATAATAATTAAAAAAATAGAGGGGCTGAATTGCTAATTTTTGCAAACCCGATGGGGCTGTGGGCAATTATCCCATATTATTTTCATAGACTCAAGTAGTCTATTTCCACCAGTATCGTGCTCCTCCACCAATGTCATCTTCTACGGTGTCATTGATGAGTGCTTAAAACACTCATTACTTTTGTCCATTTTCTAGTTTATTTCTAGTATTGTAGGTTGTTTTATTTGAGTTTTAGTTATCTTTGTCGTTGTTTTGTTTATTTCATGTTTTTAGTTGTGTATTTTGTTTCTCATTGTGTTTTCGTATTTTTAGGAGCTATTTTAGAGGAGAAGTGGAGGATGATCAAGCGAAGGCGCAAAGGTATAGACGAGAGCAAGATCACGGAGCAAAGAAGGACTGAAACACGAGATCTGGCGTACGCCAATAGCTTCTGGCGCACGCCAATGGAGCCACAAGCTCGAACGACCACACACATGAATGACTAGACGTGAACGACCAGGCATCTGAAGACCCGGCGCACGCCAAGCACCGTTGGCGTACGCCAGGCCAGACCTCTTATGATTCAAATGACGATAACTTTTTTTCCGATGTCCAAATGAGACGAGTGAGGTGGCATTGGAAAGAAGACATCCAGGGCTAAAACTTTGTCTCTAATAGGCGTCTTCAGATTCGGAGTCTAAGAGGTCCAAATTGCAAGAATGGCGGATACCATTGCAGCTGGCGACGAATTTCCCTCAACATGGCGTACGCCAGGGGCAAGTGGCGTACGCCAACCCCTGACAGAGACAGAATTAGGCCATCCACTTACACATTTGAGTGGAAAACATGAGAGAGAGCCAAGGCATGCGAATTTTAACCATTTGTGAGGATGGCAGACATGTATGGGAGACATCTTTGAGTAGTTGTTAGGATATTAGAGTTTTTAAACATTAAACTTACCTTTACTTTTGACTTTTGATTTTGGTAATGTAATAAGTGTGTAATAAGCAAAGGAGACTAAGGGAGAGACTTGGACAGAGGGGAGAGGCCACGAAATTGGAAGATAGTCTCTGCCAAGAGGGAGGAACATGATGGAGGAGGAAGAAAAGCTTCAAGAACATCATTAAGCTTCCTTCTCATTAACTCTTTTCTTTGTATTTAAGCTTATGTTCATATTGTATATAAGTATGTTGTTGATTATAAGCATGTGTAACTAGTTTGTTTGTGAGTTTGGTGCCTTGAAACCAAACATGTAACCACAGTTTAAGGGAGTAAAAATGATAAGGAACATGTTTTGATTAACGAACTTAAGGCTTAATCATGGTTTCACTTAGGTTATGATCATCATTAGTCTTAGGAACCGTGCTTTGGTTTCGACAAGAGTCTAGTGGCCAAGTAAGTTCGGTTTTGACACAACCAACTTTGGTTTTGACAAAGTCATAGCAACCATGCATTGGTTTAGACTAATTGGCTGTGATAAAATCTTTGTGAGTAACCTTGACTATGAACTTAGTTAATCTTTGAGACTGAAAGGAGATAGGATTAGTAGAAAGGTTAATCAGATAATTTGTTGCTTTGTGTGAAGAGAAAACATTCTTTAGTAACTTGTTGTCCACTGAGTGATATGGATAGTTGGTCCTTAGCTAAGTAAAGTTGGCTTTTGGGGTCGAGAGAACATCTTGCCATCCTAAGCATAGTTAAAGATCAATTTAGACTAATCTAGCGCGAGAGTGTAGATTGGTTGCTTTTGAAACACTCGGACCATGTCACATACTTAATAAACTCCCTGAACGTGTTGGTTACATTCGTTTTAAGTGCACCTTACTCACTTTTGTGTTTTAAGTTGTTAAATCTCAGTTTAGTTAGTTAAACCAGTAGACAGTTTTGCTTCTGCCCGAGACCTGGCGTGCGCCGAGTCCTATTGGCGTACCCCAACCTAGATAAAACAGAGACCTGGCGTACGCCAGCCACACCTAGCATACGCCAGCCACACCTGGCGTACGCCAATCAGACCCAGAACACAGAATTTCCCTCACAGAAGTGATCAATCATTCGTAGCTTTAGATTTAAGTAGATCTTTCTCTTTAATTTCGTCCTAGACTAGCTAGCTAACCAAAAAGATAGTCTAAACTAGTTCCTCGTGGTTCGACACTCTACTTCACTATTATTGCAACGGGTGTTTGTTTGTTGGAACAAAAACCACCCTCGTCAGTCATCCTTCATTATTGTCTCAATTTAGAGTTGGCCAGTGAGAGGACAACAAGGATGAGAGTCAAATCTGACTTCTCAATCAACCTCCAATGGACGAGTCTCTTCGCAAGTATTGTGCTCCCACCGGTATCATGCACCGCCACCGGTGACATGCTCCTCCATCAACGTCGTCCTTCTTTATCGTCTCAGGTCAGAGTTCACCAATTGTGGAAGAACTTCTTCCATTGATGCCATCCTTCACCAATCTCGCGCTCCTATTAAAGTTGAAGGTATTGTCAAGGTCCATCAAAATTCGGATGACATTTTTTAATTAGGGTTTAGAGGAAAGTGGGCAAGGCACAGAGAGAAAAAAAATAGGAAAAATGAATGAGGGAAAAACAAAATTTTAAAATGAGGGATAAATGACGAAATTACCTCGTCAAATCTCAATCGTTAGGTCGTTAAATTCAAAATTTTAATATAGTATACGGTCCGAATTGAAAATTGTACAGTGCAAACCGATCCTATTAGGCTTTTACGCTATTAAGGCTCAAAATTTGGAACGAACTTGGCAGTGATGAAATTGCCATATCATGGTTCATCCAAGTGCCGAATTCCCCAAAACGTGGTAGGTTTGTCTAAATGATATTGGTTCATTTATTTTTAGGATTGACCTTGGAGCTAAATTTTAAGATCTACGGCAAAACAAGTACACGGCTATTAACTCTCCTGTCTTGCCAAAATGAGAATTATGATTATAACGAAATTTTCGAAATGATCTAAAAAATTCTTTAAAATTAACAAATTCTAATGTTAAAGAAATAGCACCTAAAATAATGTGTGGCGGTGTTATTATCACTCTAAATTTGATATTAACTATTGATCATGAATATTGTACATGGAACTTAGGGTTGATCAAGGACTAAATATGATTTAAGATTCGACTCGAACTTATTCGAAGACAAATTTAACATAATCAAATTGCTTGTTCAATTCATCTGTTTAACCGATAAGTTATGTTAAAAAAGACACATGAATTAATTTGAAATGGGGAAAGGAGAATTATTGAAATTTAAATCCCCTGGCCGTGCTCTATCCCGTCTATTCCAGTTAAGGCCTGACGAATCACAAAGAAGATTATTTAAATAAATTTAAAAAATTAGAAAAATAATAATCATAATCGAATTCAATTCAAATAGCATTTGAATTCATTCGTCATCCATATAGGTAATAGAAAACAGAAATGATGATTAATAGATGATGAGATGGGGAAGAAAATAGTAATCTTCCAATTATTGCACTGAACAAAACCAAGAAGCCAAAACAGAGCTCTTGCCCTGCCTTGAACTCTTGACTCAGCCACGAGCTAACCCATGTACCTAACCAACTACTGTAAATTAGTCTACAACCAACTAAACCATCAGAATCTGATCAGGTTGCTTTGAAGCTAATAACAAACGCCAAGAAGAAACCAGAACAGCAATTTCTGCATACAATATACACTTTGGTGGGAGGTATAATTAATTAATCAATATAATCAATCAATTAGCAAGCACCTCCCATATAAGGTCAGGGTCATACGAAGGCATCCTGGAAAGCTCAAACCCGCCTCCGAAATCCTCCATCTCCTCCAAACCCACAATCGTTTCTGGGAACTCAGGAGAATCCTCATCCTCTCCCTTCCAAAACCCGAAATTCGCATCGCTCGAAGCGTTGCTTGTACTGCTGCTACTCGTAGCAGCAGTACAACTGCCATTCGAGTTGGAAGTAGTAGCACTGCAACTGCTTCTGTTGCTCTTGGCGGCCGCCTTCTTCTTGGCCCGCTCCCTCTTGACCTTCTGGCATATGGCCTGAATCTTGGCGTCCACGGAGCTCCTCACCGCGTCGAGCTTTTTGCCGAGGTTGGTGCTCACTTCAACGTCTTTGTGGTCAGGGAAGTTGAGCCTCGCGTACTCACCGCGCAGCTTGTAAGCTGCGCGGTCGTACGCGTAGGCTGCAGCCTCGGCTGTGTCGTAGGTGCCAAGCCACACGCGCATCCTGTTCTGAGGGAGTCTAATCTCGGCCACCCACTTCCCCCAGTGCCTCTGCCTCACCCCCCGGTATTGCTTCTTCTTGGCGGGCATCATGGGGCCCAAGTAACTATATGAGCGATTCTCCGCCTTGGTCAGGGCTGGAACGGTGGATGCGTTGGTGGGTCCGGGGCAGAATTTCGCAAGGAGGTCTCTCTGTTGGAGGTAGACCGAGGAGCCCAGTGGCTCAATGGCTGTGGTGGAATTGGAAGTGCTGGTAGTGGAGGTGAAGTGGGAGAAGATTGAGTCTAAGGTGTTGGTGGTGCCTCCAGTGGTTAGTAGCAAGTTGGAGAGGGTTTGACCTATTTCTTTGGAGTCTGTGAGTGGAAATTGTAGTGGCCTCATCATTAAGTTGTTTTCTTGAACTATTTCCATGGAGAAATAAGTGATTTGGTAAGAAAAGTATGGTTCCCTTGGTTGTGTGGGAATTGGGAAGAGGACCGGCAAGGTCTCTGGCTATCTGGGGAAGAGAGATTCTTGGGAGGAAGGTGTTTCGGGTCTTTTCTCTCGTAGAAAGGTTGTGGTTGGGTCTAAGTTTGTGTGTATTTATAGCTGTGAGGTGAAAGAAGTTTTAGTGGTATATTACTTCTTCATGTATTAATAAACATATTTGTTTATCAGCACTATTTAAAAATAATTGTTTGAATTATTGTATTATATATAAATAGACTATTTTATTATAATTGACCAAATCATCTGATTCGAGTCATTCTATCATACATAAACAAACTATTTCATTGTTCGCGATTGTTAAAGACGGATCTTATATGATAACCGAGCAAACTGTCCGAATAAAATACTTTATCATACATAAATGGACAAAATTATCATAACAAAACAAACTATTATATCATACTCACCAAAACCATTTAATTGTGTAAGACAATACTTAGACCATCCGCAACGGGGGGTCCGGGCAGACAAGGGCTGCCACGTGTTAGCATTCCATTGGTCGAAGCTATCTGTCAATTTCTCTCTCTTGATACCCCCGGGTGTCAGGACGTTGTTGGACACCCCGCGCCCGCGTGGCGCCACGGCCGACGTGGCCCGTTCTGATTAGGCCACGTCGGAGGTGTCTAGTCAACTTTTTTTTTTGTAAAATTTTGCAAGGGTGGGACTGGGTTTAGAACCCTTGACCCCATGGGTGAGAGGGGAGTCTTTCACCATTTTGCTATCGTGATTTTTCGATAATATTATCCAGATTAATTATATTTAATTTGTATCTTGAATACCCTAAATTATGTAAATTCGATAAAATTTGAAAAAATTTGATAAAATTCAAAAAAAATCAGAACAAATTTCTAAAAATTATTTTTACCATTTCCAACTTTTCTATTCAAACAAATTTTTTTAAATTTTTTTTGATAATTTTATACAAATTAGTTTAGTACAATAATCTCATTTGTATTGTTAAAATTATGATATTTGAGACAAAATATGTAATTTGATGTAAATTATGTATTTTGCTATAATTTAATATAAATTATGAAATTTAATATAATTTGGTGTAAATGATAAATCTTAAACCCATACTCTAACCCTTACCTTAAACCCTAACCCTAAATCTTAATCATGCGCTTATATATTTAAACAACAAATTATATTTAATTAAAAAAACTTAGCTACTTATGTAATTAGACTTTTGGGTCATAAAAATGTGTGGTTAACAAAATTTTGGATTCTATAAAATTCTTATTTCACAAAATTGGGCACTTCGCAAAAATGTGTGATTAATCAATTTTAGTTTTTAAATTTATGTAATTTTTTCCAAGTTCATGTAATATATTTCAAATTTTATAAAATTTCAATTTCGCAAAATTTGGCACTTCGAAATTAAATTTAGCATTTTCGAAATTAAAATTTGTATTTGAGACAAATTATGTAATTTGAGGTAAATTATGTATTTTTCTATAATTTTATATAAATTATGAAATTTAATATAATTCGGTGTAAATAATAAATCTTAAACCCATACTCTAACCCTTACCTTAAACCTTAACCCTAAATCTTCATCATGCACTTATATATTTAAACAACATATTATATTTAATTAAAAAAACTTAGCTAATTATGTAATTAGACTTTTTGGGTCATAAAAATGTGTGATTAATAAAATTTTGGATTCTATAAAATTCTTATTTTGCGAAATTGGGCACTTCAAAAATGTGTGATTAATCAATTTCAGTTTTTAAATTTATGTAATTTTTTTCTAAATTCATGTTATATATTTCAAATTTTATAAAATTTCTATTTCGCAAAATTTGACACTTCGAAATTAAATTTAGCATTTTCGAAGTTACGCAAAAAAATACTCGAGTTTGATAAAGTTAGCTGTATTTAAAAAAAATTGAGCTAACAAAAAAGCTGACGTAGCGCCGAGGACGTGGCACTGTAACGATGGCAATACTGCGAGCTGAAAACTAAGAGCAGAAGCGCGACTGGCATGGCGCCTAGGGCATGACACTGTAGCGGGGGCACGAGTGTAGATGGTCTTACAACATTTAAGACTTGAACATAGTCCCTATTTTAACCAGAGACTGGATTTATATTGAAGAAATGTGAAAGTTATTATTTTAAAAAGTTGTAACTCATTTATAAATACGATTAGTAGTGTTTGACTGAAAAAACGAAAATTAATTAACTAGGCATGAAAACCCATCTCGGTAAGACCAGCCGCAACAGCGGCTTTGTGCCAGCTTCGGGATGGCCCGGGCCCGCGTGGGTGGGGGGGAAGGTTAAATGGTTGACCAACCGAAGCTGGTTGACCAACCAGGAAAAAAAGTTTATTATTTTTTTGTTTTCTTTTTTTTAATGTAAATATTATCCTATTTTGTATATTTGTCACAAAATTATTCGAGCCCAATATATTTTTAAAGATAAGATTTGAGTTGGAAAAAATCTTATAATTATCTATTGAAATTTAATTAGCATTATCTACATTTATAATTTATGATAAGGTTGTTTTCTATGTAATTTGAATTATTGCTAATTTAATACTTTTCTTTAAAAAATTATTGTTTATAAGATAAGATTTGAGTTGGAAAAAATCTTATAATTATCTATTGAATTTTATAAAATAAAAAATGTACTAACTTTAGATAAATAAATTGCATATATTACAATGATCTTAAGTTTAAATTATAGAAAATGCATATATTACAAAATTCGTAAACAGAAATCAGAGAAATTACATATATTACAACACTCGTAAGCAAAAATTACATAAAAATACTACATTCAATCTCCAATTTCGCAATTTCTATGTAATTTGAATTATTGATAATTTAATTTTTTAACGAAATTTATTAGTATTTTATTTTTCGAATTTACTAATTTAATGCGAAGTAAAAAATTTATATAAGTTCGAATATAAAAATTGAATTAATAAATTAAAGTTAATTAGGTTGATGATGTAGAAGATAAATATATTAATTGTTTATTGTCTGAGGCTGGGTTGGGTGAGGGTTGCTGCTTTGGGTAAAAAATTGAGGCTCGGGCTAGTTTGGCTGAAAAATTAATTAAATATTGCAGGGCTGGTTAAGAGCTGGATTGGCTCGGGATTGCCGCTGCGGATAGTCTAAATCTGGAGTTAGCTTTTTAGTTTTTATATGGTTACCGTGGGAAGTCTGGAGAAAGGAGAAGCATGGATGGGGAAGAGAGAGAGGATGCTAGTTTCTAAAAAGTACCTTTTTGGATTAAAAGAGTGGCAGAGTCAGAGAGGGAAATGGAATAGATTTGCATCCTCACAAAGTGTACGGATGTATTTAATTTCGTTGCCACGCGTCTCATTTCAGACCCGATCGATCTGCTTTTTTTCGTCCGCACTCGTGGAAGCGAGATCTGACTTCTTCCCACCTGTCCCTTCACTGTAATTACTCACTATTTACCGGCTTCAATACGATATTATTGCATAAATTATCCTCTAAAATAGACAATTCCGTCCCTATTTTTTCGAAATGTGTATAGCTATTCTCATAGTTTGCAAAAAATATTATCTTCTCAGGTCCCTCAATTTCTAACATCGATCTTTTTTCTTATTTAATCTTTAAAATGACTTTTATACTCTTGCTATGGTTGACCCGAACATCCAATCGTTTTTTCGACGAACATATCTCTATGTCATCTTTTCCAATCATTTTCCATCAACACCAATTCCGATAAAGATTTTGACAATCTAAGCTTAGATACCAAATTACTAAAATCAATAAAAATTATTTTTTACCAAAATTCTTCTATAACATTCTCTCAGAAGAAAGATTTCATTAATTGAATTAGAAAAATTAATAAGAGAATTTTTTTTAACGATTTGAACTCGATACCAAAAATTCATTTTTTAATAAATATGTAAATAATAAATAACTACTTTGATTTCGTGTGTATATGTGTGCAAAATGCAAATCAACAAAACAATTATCAATAATTATAGTTATTTTTTTCAAATTGAGTCAATCAAAAAATATATGATAGATAATTTTACATGAGTTTGACTTTGTTAATGTGCAATCAAACGAAAGTTTTAATCTCAGGTTATATTAAATTATTGATATCCAAACCATATTTTACGTTTATAAACAATTAACTTTCACAACACCCGGATCTCAAACTCGCCATATTTTGGTTTGTCCAGCTCAAAATAAAGTTTCGAAAGTAAGGTAGTGATGGTCCCTAACAACATAAAATCCACCAATAACCATAAGATCCCATTTCATTTCATTGTCAAAGATTAGGATCCCATTTCAGTTAAAATATGTTCTCAAATTTCCAACGAACTATAGATTTTTTTATAGCAAATGTTGAAAAAATATAGATGTGTAAGAACATATTACTTGATAAGGAAAGTTCCTTCATCATCTACTTGAACCTAATTATTACCCCAATAAAAAATTAATTATATAGCATGGATATTTCGCGGTGGTAGAACAAAGCTAAATATAAGATATTAATACAACCAAATCTGAATCAAACACAGATCATTGTGTTTGTGTAACATTATTGTGGAAGCAGTTAATCCGTTTCTCTTGAGAAAGTAAGTACAATCACACATGAATGGGGCTGTTGACGATTATTGGAGAAACTTAACCAATAGGGCAAGTAGCCAAGAGCTAGTTCAACGTAAGGGTTTTACTCCAACACCCTAAAGCCAAATTACGCAAGAGCCGATGTTTTATACAAATAAATAAGTTTTTCCTATCTCGACTAATATGTTGATATCGAAGCGACGTCGAAAACATGATACTGATAAAAATTTATTAAATAATATTTATTCAAAAGTCCTAATAATTTAAACATAAATTAGTATGAGTGGAGAATATTTGATTTTTCAACCAAACATACAATGCACCCATTTCCCTGATCTATTGGATCACTTTCAATTCTCATCATTCATCAATGACCATGTTCTGTGGCCCAAGCAAATGGATGGGATTTTGCACCAAATTAGGTGGTGCAAGCTTTTAGGATGCCATTCCTTAGTTGGTTTAAACGCCTAAATGACAAGTCTACTCTGTTTAGTCACCCGATGTAGTCTATACGCCATCGTACGATAAAATTCTTACCCTCATTTTTCATGTGTTGTCCTATTATCTGGCCTAGAGAAGCTTCATATAACGTGTTGCAGTTTGGGTCGAATGATCCCTTTCTTTCTTTTCTCCAAATATTTGAAGGGTTCATTTAATTGGCTTAGGTATGGAATGGTAAGGAAACATTTATCTACGTTGATATCTTTGGTACTACTTTCTAATATGGAAATTGTTCTTTGAAAAAATCTAATAAGCGAACAACTAATTAAACTTGAGAGATACGAATTCAAATTTTTTATTAAGCCATTGTAATCTCTTAACGAGAACCCAATATCCATTAATATCGTTTATCAACGCAACATTTATTTCTACAATATATTTACGCTTAGCAATATACGTACTTTTAGTATACCGTGGTGATATTGCGGCGACTTGTCTACAATTTAAAGATGGGAAAAGTACAAAAAAGTACCCTGTGATTTTACCAATTATTACTTGGGTACCTTGTGCTTTTTGGACCGTAGAACCGGTCCAAGTTATGAAAATTTCCGTCACGGGCCGGTCCCGATCTCCGGTCCGCGTCTTTTTTATAAAACGGCATCGTTTTGACTCTCACGTGGCGGTCCACGTGTTAATGACATGGCACTGGCTAATTATCAAATTAGTACCTGGTTAATTTTTAATTTTTTTAAAAAAAACCCCTTTCTCTTCTCTCTCCTCTCCTCCTCTTTTGTCTCCTCTCCACCTCCTTCTCTCTCTCTATCTCACGAAGATCAATCAAGACCGAACCATTAACCCAATTACCCATGACCGAACCGAAGTCGCTGCCGAAAGCCATTACCTTCGCCGTTGGGAAGGTGTCGTTAAAGAAGGCATGATGGCTTTGGAGCTAGATCGAAAGGCGGGGAGGCACGTCAAGGAGCCTGGACTTGGGCTTCTCCTTGAGCAAGCTCGACTTCCTCTTGAACGACCGCTCCGTGTCCTCCTCCTTGGTGGTCCTCCTCCGAAGCGATGGAAAAGTCCCCGGACTCCCGCTGCTTGTTGAGGAACTCTCCGATCAGCTTCGAGGGCGGGTCCTCCTCTGACGACGATGACGAAACGGCACCGTTCCGGAAGTCGAAACGGCTCCCGTTGTTCCCGACCTCCAGGAAGTCGTAGCTCGACCTCCTCCATATCTTATCGCCATCGGGACCCACAGTATAATCGTTGAAGCTGGCAGTTGCCATGCTAACCAACAATGCGACGTCGCTTTCGGTTGTTGATGGCAACGTGCGGCTTCCTCGGCCGAGTCGAAAGTTTCGAGCCCCACGCGCGTCTTCTTCCTGGGGTCCCTGATCTTGACCGCGTACTTGCCCCACAGCGGCTACCTAACCCCCCCAGTAATGCGCCTCCCTCTGCATAACGACGTTGACGGCGGTAGTCGTTTTCTCCATCGGTGCCATTGTAAGGGAAATTGATGGTGTTAAAAGGGGAGAGATGACGACGTTTATGGGTGTGTGGTTGGAGTGCGGAAGGAGGGATTTCAATTTACTATTTATGAGGGAGAAAATTGGGTAATTTGGAAGTTGGAGTGAGGTTAATTGTGGTTGAAGATGGAAGAATCTGGTTGTTTTTTCAAGTGGGAGGGCGAAAAAGGGTGAGGGAGAGAGAGAAGAGGAGGAGAGGAGAGGAGAGAGAAGATAGAGATTTTTTTAAAAGTGTAAACAATTTTGTATTAAAGTGAAATTTGTTGTCAACCACGTGGACCGCCATGTAGAACACGAAACGACGTCGTTTTGTCAAAAAGACGCGGACCGGAGATCGGGACTGGTCCGTGATGGAAATTTTTATAACTTGGACCTGTTCTACGGTCCAAAAAGCACAAGGTACCCAAGTGATAATCGGTAAAACCACAGAGTACTTTTTTGTACTTTTCCCTTTAAAGATTTATAATTCTGAATAAAAAAAATGAGAATACAATGGCTTCTACTTATAAAAAGAATAGAATTCAATCGCATTTCCATGTCTCATAGCTTTATAATTCCTATTTATTTCTGATGGTCGAGCTTGAACTAAACACGGCATAAGTAAATCATGTGTTTTCCCTTAGATTATGCATTTTTGTATTATAGAACCATATGAATAATTTTTTTCCGACAAATATGAAAATAACTAATATTGTCGTGCCCAATGTTTTGGGTAAGCTGTTAAACTTCGGTTGAATTCTATCCTATTTTTTATTTTACCTAATTCAAAACTAGATTAGCCGAATAATTTGGAAAATATGTTGATGATTAGCTTAAAGCTATTATCAATCGCCAGGTCGGCCACGGTGGCTTGGACCTTGCTCGTCGTAGAAACAGTCACACCTAAAAATGCAAGGACAACCACACAACGACGAGGGCCCCAACTGGGTATGAAGCATTAAAGATGTAAAGGCAGGGAGTTTAAAAGCTGATAGGGAAGGCCATTCTCGTGAGAGAACAAGCAACACATATCTTCCATATCGGCCTTTACTTAAGGGAAAGCTCCTTTTTTCACTTCTGTGCATGTGAACGGACCTAACCATATTTTTCTCCCATTGCACAAAGTCAATCTTTACTACTGTACTTGCGTCCTCTCCATCATCATCATGTCATGTTACATGGGCATGGATCTGTCCTCACTAGCATCAAGATCTTTTTCTCTTCCTACATGTGTTATTTGGTATTAGACCCAGTCAGCTCCGAACATTTACTATCGTTACATTCAAAAATGAACGCCGATTTTAATGGTTGAGATTTGTCTTTTTTAAAATTTATATATATAAATATCTTGCAGTTTTGTAGTTTTCAAAAAAAGACTATGTAATTTTTTTCGGCTAGTTTACTTACTTTTTCGAAAATTTTTTAATTCCGAGCAGTCCAGAAAATCATGTCAGATAATAAATAATATCATTCGAACGTGACACCAACATGGACATCCATGTGGCTGGGTACCTACCAAAGTTGTTCAGAACTTGTAAATGTCTGAAAAAATAAACCATATGGACTAACTTCTTACGGAAAAATTCTTGAAATCACAAAACTACATAGTACTTTGTATAATTTATCCTAAATTATATTAATTGTAACATAAATATTCTACTTTAGTTAAGAAATTTTGAGTTTGAATCTTTGAAAATATGTTAGCTATCTTTTTTTGATACTTTCATGTACTTTTTTGCGAATTTTGAAAAGGAGAATCATACACGGATAATATATTTTTTTTAGCTGTAAAATTGTATTTATCATACAATAAAATATATTATTGTTAAATACGTGTTGAAAAAGTTTTATCACTATTTAATTATCATATATAACTTAAATCTTGTTTAGTTGGTGGAGTGGATGTTGAGATAGGTTTGAGGTTATATATACCAATTATGTCATAATAAATACAAGACCTCGTGAATACATTTGGAATAAAAATTGTAAAGGTCACAATATTTTTTGGTAATATTTAATTTAGATAATTGATTATAAATTTCATGGGTTTTTTGTTTGTTCTACTCTCACACAACATTTTTCATTTTTCGTCAGAACTAAGATTTAAATTATTGATTCCTTGAAAGAAAAAAGGATCGAATTTTCATCGTACCCCTATAGATTGGTAACGGTGTAATAAGCATACCCGACTCAATTATCCGAAAGGAATTGAGCGTAAAGTTGTAGTTTGTAGGGATTTCAACTTGATAAACACGACAAATAAGGAAAGCGAGAGTGAATTATTTGGACAGAAAGAGCCCTTAACGTGTTCAAATTAAATCGTCAATTGCCAGTTGCCCACCACCAAAAAGTTGTGTTTTGTCGCTAAGCAGACTTGGTCATCCAACTGGCCGCCGACTGCGAGCGGGCACCACCCACAAGTGGTGGTCCTCGCTTATCGTTTCTGTCGCGGCTCTACGTGTCACTATCTCATTGCTCTATCACCTATCCAGAGTTAATGTTTCCTCAATTCCCGTGAACACCTCTATTTTCTTCTTTCTTGGGTGTACTTGCTTCGTGTCGAAGAATAGAACATTGGAGCCAAAAATCCTTCACCTCCTGAGATTTTGATATGATATTGCAAGGGAATCGTTTCGTGACCTGTCATATTTGCATGATCTCTCGTTATATTGTACGAAAGATAAAAGTGAAAAGTTCACACAAGTATGTTGTGGTTTCAAATTTTTATAATAGGATATTTTGTTGTTTTAAATTGATAATTTGGTCTCTATGATTTGCAAAAAAAAAATCTGGGCAAGTCTAAGACAGCTACCTGCTCTTAACCTAGCCCAGCTCTATCACATGAACTCCTCGGCTTCTCTACCTATGCCGCCTCCTTTCTCTGTTTCTCCACTTTCTTTCGGTCCAAATCTCGTGCTTCTTTCCCGACCTTTCTAAACTCTGCATCCTTCCACCGCACGGGGAGCAAAATTTCAGATTTTGTCCCTCCTTTGGGCGCATTAAGAGGGAGATGGCGTTCACGAGCTCTACATCCTAGCGTTCACGGGCTTCGGGTGATAGGGCTGGGCGAAGTTAGGGATTCGAAAGCCTCGTCAGATATCGGCGACGGGCGCTTGGAGCGGGCAGCTGTGTTGGACTTACCCGAGAATTTTTTTGCAAACCACAGGGACCAAATTATTAATTTGAAACCACAAAGTACTTCGTTGTAAAAGCGTGAAACTGAAGGATACTCATGTGAACTTTTCCCAAAGATAAAAGAAAATTTCCATGTAAGCAAAATATAGTTTTCTCGATCTTCATTTTGAGTCCTTGTAGTTTTGAAAAGAAAGTACCAATCATCCCTAAAACAAATTATCAATCATACTCAATCTAATTTTTTTCACTTAACTTCAACCAGGTCCAGTTCGAAGTTTTTTGGATAAGCGATGACGTTTAGACATTAACGTGGAATTTCACATAGTTGTGACTCTTGTTAATTATTGCTAATGTAAATAAGTAGATTATCAAATTAGTTTTAATTTTTTCGAAAAATCCATTAACCTGCTCTCTTCTATTCTCTCTCTTCTTCATACAATGTTCTCATCTTCAAGCTCTTTCCATCTTTCTCATTTTACACCAGACAACAACAATGAAAGCAGATAAACACAACTACCGAAAACAAATACAAAAAAAAAACTATCATCTTATCTTCCCAAATAAATAAACAATCAAACATAAAAAAACAAGAATTAATTTTTCTTCTCTACCCTATCGGCCAATTCCCAATTTTCCCTTTTTTTTTAATATAAATTTTCCTGATTAATTCTCTTAGTAACAATCAAACCAGACGAGGAATTAGATTTCTTATTTATCTACCATATCATAAATTACACCTATTTTTTTAAAACACAAATATCCAAATGAGTATCGAAAAAACTTTCGAGTACTTCTGTAAATTTTTTCCAACGATAAATTCTAGGGTTATGTATTTTGGATTTTCTTTGGAACAATGCATTGGAAAATTTAAAATAAAATTAATGTACCATAGAATTAGCGAAGCTAAAATAATTCATATTGAATTTGGTGATTTATGTTAAATATCTTCAATATAAAAAGTAAATGGTACTCTTCACACCAAGTATTCGCTTGTTCAAAATTTCTCCCCTGATCATCATCCAATTAATTATATTTTTTTTGTCAACAAGGAGGGATAAAGTGCCCCGAGTAGAAATTTATTTAATCGTAAGAAAGGGTTACAACCATTCTATGAAATGAGACATCGTTGATATCTCTCAATGTCAACGTTTCCACATCACCTAGGGATTACACAAAAAATGCGTTTCAAGTGGAAGTGTAAAATCATACTTAGTCGGCACAAGAGTTGGCTTCCCTACAGACATGATTAACTCTAACTTCCTAAGTCCTCGTCGGTTCCCGGATGTCAATCATTATATATGAGCGATCTTGGTGGACAATGTTTCTCTCAGTCAATAAGTTGGCTACAGTCTTGGAGCACATTTCAAGTATAATGCATTGGAGCCCAATATTCTAGATGACTTCCAATCCTTTTTCAATGTCCCATATCCGAGTACTATTGCTGAAATAGTTGCCCAAGTTAGAGACAAAGTCAACAATCTACTTTTTCGAGTGATCTTGTATGATGCCACCTATGGTTGCCATATTTGATAATGATCGTTTTGCTCCAGTCGTGTTTAATATTCACGAACTCGTGGGTGGGAGTTCCTACCCTATTAACTTCACCTGTTCTATTGGTCTTGACCTCATTTTTTCGTCAGCCTCCCAGGCAATATAAAATTCATCTACCTTATTACAAGTAAAAGTATATTGTTTATTTTTTCATTCTGTTACTTTCCTACACCAAGTCATTTCTCCGTAACCAAAAGTAGTGTATGGAGACAATACAAAAAAATCTAATTCTCTTGTCCTACCATGTTCATCTCAAGCCAGGTTCACAAGTCTCGAGTAAAAAATTAGTTGTATTCTAATTACATTTATCAAGAAGTTTAGACCGGCATCATTGAATCATGATGTAGTCCCTTAGGATTACAACACCATCTTATCTTGAATTTTATAGCAGGGACAATGCCCATCATGGGACATATTCCTGTTACGACGAATAACATCGGTTAGTAGCTTTTTATGGTCTGCCAGCCAGGGGATCCTCTTCATATGTTGGGGTTTTGACCATTCCCAGATATGCTTCCATAGATTGGATATCTCAGCATCAATTTTCTCATGAATTAGAGCATAAACTAACTTTGTGGTGAACTCTATATTCAAGGAGAAGCGCCATGAATTGGAGTTTGGTCCTCTTTCATCCAAATAAATTTGGAATTCCTACAAATGAATTTGGAGTATTAGTGGGTAGGTATCGACCAAGGAACTCCCAATCCTAGTTTTCATCACTTGTGATAGCCTCTTTGACTTTCATGAACAAGGCTAATTTTCCTCGGAGGGGTCAAGAGGAGAATAAATTATCAAAAGAGGATCCGGGGGAAATCTTTTCCTTGTCTAGGGTTGGACCAACAAAAAAGTGAGTTTTTGTATTGCACAAAAACTCACTTTTTCTTGGGGTTTTGTGTTCAAAAACCCAACAAAACATGCGTTTTAGTGCCCTAGCCTCAGTGAATAGAGAAAAACGCAATATTTATTGGGGATTTGTGCAATTTAAAAAGCAAGGATTTTTTTAGTCCATTAATTTCGGTTGAACTCGTCTGACTGGCTCACTTTTTAATTTCGGTCTAATACTTTAATTTCTGTGAAAAAACATTTCTTCATAAATCGATACAAAAATTAAACTTACATATTTTATTTTTATTATCTTCAGGTGGCCATATTTTCTCCATCAATCGTGTACTTTCCTTGAACATTACTCTGCCGAATGTCGGAATATGGTGAAAGTATTTGGAAGCAACAGGCAAGCATCGAGTTAATTGAAGATCAAGTTATGTAATTTTTTTCTTTGGTTGTATTAAAATTGTGGAACTTAATATTTGTCATATTTGGTTTAATTAAACTCGTTGTACTCTATCATTTGTAATATTTAGACCATTTTATATCTGTTGTACTTTAGTTTTTAAATATAGTGTAACCCTTGATACGGTCTAACTAACTACTTTATAACTAAAAAAGTAAAATATACGCTTGAATGGAGAAAATATGACCACCTGAAAATAATAAAAATAAAATATGTCAGTTTCATTTTTGTATATTTATGAAAAAAAAATTCACAGAAATTAAAATATTAGACCAAAATTAAAAAGTGAGCCGGTGAGACCAGTTCAACCGAAATTAATGGAACAAAAAAACCCTTGCTTTTTAAATTGCACAAACCCCTAACAAATGCTGCGTTTATCTCTGGCTTTGGCACTAAAATGCATGTTTTGTTGGGTTTTTGAACACAAAACCCAAAAAAAAGTGAGTTTTTGTGCAATACAAAAACTCACTTTTTTTTAGTTATCGGTCCAACCCCAGACAAGGAAAAGATTTTCCCCGGACCCCCTTTTGATAATTTATTCTCCTCTTGACCCCTCCCAGGAAAATTAGCCCATGAACAAGTTATCTTCTGGTATAGTACGAATTGTGGCCAACTCCAAAGCACCTCCAAAAGCACCAGATTCATACAATCAAAACTAAAGCCTTACATAGCAATATTGACTTTTCATCCCTAATAGACCCCGTCACTCCTTTCAGGATAAGACCACGCACAATAGCGAGCCGCCCTGCCACTTTCTCTCTCTGGATGGCTCCAGGTGCTAGAACATTGTTGGACACACCCGTGCCAGTGTGACGCCACGGCCGACCACGTTGGCGGGGTGTCTAGTCATCTTTTTTTTATAATTTTTTTTGTAAAATTAAAGGAATGTTAAGGGTGAAATTTGATCCCTAGTCTCATGAAAGAAAGGGGAGAGCTTAACCATTGTGCTTTAACGATTTTTTGATAATCTTATACAGTTTAATTATATTTAATATGTATCTTGAATACCCTAAATTATGTAATTTTGGAAAAATTCAAAAAAATTTGAAAACATTCAAAACAAATTTGAAAAACTCAGAAAAATTCGAATTTTTTTTTCTAAATATCATTTTTATTATTTCCAAGTTTTTAGTCTAATCAAAAAATTTAATATTTTTTTGATAAATTTATACAATTTTTTCAATCTAAATAATTAGACTTTTGAGGTAAAACAAATTATTATTGTGTTGTTTAAATTATGTAATTTGATGTACTTATGAAATTAAAAAAATTTATATATACATGTATTCATGTATCCTAAAAATCATAAACCCTAAACCCTTACCCTAATCCTAAAATCCTAAACCCTCACCCTAACACTAACCCTAAACCCTAGCCATACACTTATATATCTTAAAAAACAAATTATATTTAATTTGCAATTCTACTAATTTATAATTGGAATTATTTATAAATAATTTTTTATTTTGAAAAATTCTTATTTTGGTTGGTTTGATTTTTAATTTAGCATTTTCGAAGTTATGTGAAAAAATATTTGAGTTTAATACATTTAGCTGTATTTTAAAAAACTGAGCTGAAAAAAAACTAATGGAATGCCTAGGGCACGAACACTATAGCGGAGGCAGGAATGTGGGTTGAAAAACTGCGAATAGAGGTACGGCTGACATGGTGCACAGGGCACGCACTATAGCTGAGGCACGGACGCGGATGGTCTAACATGTCATAATAAAACTAAAACCTTTTATAGTGGCGAACGAAGCCCTTCCTAGTAGACAATATGATGTTTCCCTCCTCCTTGACATACTTTTCCATTATAACTTGGACCCATATCTCTGTCTTTCAAGTGAGCATGCCTCACCTTAATTGTTTTAGGGGTAAATTACTCTCAGATCTTTAGCTTATACTTTTTCTTGTAATAGAGTCCTTCGCTTGTCAGAATTTAATTTAGGGTCCTTATTTTTTGAATTAATATTGATCTCGGGTCTTTGGCTGACATCAACAACTTTTTTATTATTAAAATGACTAAAATACCCTTAGATAAAAAAACCCTCTTCAACCTTTTAAAAACAAGAACATTAAATCAAAGAACATTCAACCTTTTAACAAAAAAAAGAGAACATTCAACCCCAAGTTCAGATCTTGAATCCCGAACACAATAAAAAATAAATTATAAACCTCAGTTCTCTCCTTCAACATCTCACTAGTGGGAGAATCAGAAAATAAGTAGCAATATTGAGAATCCCAATTGCATAAAGTTTGATATCCTCAAAAGCAAACTTGTCCATTGTTCTCCATATTCCATACCAAATAAACATGGATATGAAAAATAATTCTGGGAACTCAAGAACTCAAATGTTAAAAATTTAGGTGGCCAAAACTTTGGTAAAAAAAGATTGGAAGTTATTCCCTGCAACCTCTTGCAGGACCTAGGATGAGCTCAAGGCGAGGCTTATCACAGAGGATGACTTCCCCTGGGGAGAAGAAAGCGAGGTTGAAGGGGTAGTTGTACATATTAGGTGGGTGGGGTGGGAGAATCAAAATTAGAAAATAAGTAGAAACGTCTCTCCTTCAATATGAATGAGGCGATGAACCGTACCCTCTAATGCATTCAAACCTTCCAGAACGACCTTGCCCGCCTCACCTTGGTTGTTACCATAGCTGATAGAGGCCTCACTACTGTACAGTACCTCCAAGACGGTCTCACATCCATGATCGTCGAGACCATCTTTCCTGGCCTCCTGGCTCCCACTCTACTATCTCTACTCGCCTAGTCCCCTCTCTCCCCCCTCTATCTCTATTCCCTAACAGTTGATTTAGGATTCTGGAATTACATACAAAGTTGGTGAGGAAGCTAGGGGAGCTATGTGGGGCCCCCGTGTTAGTCCGATTCTAGTTGTCCTACAAGGATTTGGATGCTTTGGTGACGGTCACTTCCGATGAGGACTTGGCCAATCTCATCGAGGAGTATGATCATGTCGCGACCGTTTCTGGCCTTTTGGCCACTGGTGGTGTTGGTTCGATGAAGATCAGGGATTTTTTTTCCTTCCCTTTCTGGAATTGCTTCTCTGGCGGGTTAAATCTAGGAGACTGATTGAGAGTTAAATCTGAGATTGGATTTATTGTTGTTCAAAGGATGAATGAAGAATGTCATTTTTAATTTTTTTTATTTAAAGGTATAATGGTCAATTTCATGACAAAAATTAGAAAAAAAGATGCTGAAATCATCTAGGGACTTCTGACCAATATTCTATTTTAAATTAAAGATCTTAGATCTAATTCAAATAGTCTAGGGATGCTACCACAATAATAAGTATAAGTCAAGGACCTTTGGATAATTTACCCTTGTTTTGCCCTTCTTGTTTGTATAAAAAAATGGAAAATTTTCACTTTAGTATTTTATAGTATTACAAATTTTCACTTGACTACCATGTGGTTTAAAATTCATAAAACATTTCTAACTTATTACAATATTCATCAAAACTATGTTCCTAGACCCTAGCTATCCAAACTTTCCACGATTTGTTTTTTGTCAAAATGATATCACTTCATATCTTACTTACAACTGAGTTAAAATAAGTCGACATTGATATGACACTTGTAAAATTATCAAAACAATTTTATGACTTCTCTCGTCTCTCTCACTTTTAGTCTTCTTCCTTCTAATGACAGCCATGGTCAAAATTGAAGAATAAGAAAATAGATTCTCTCTTCCTACCACCTTCTTACCCATCCGATGCTATACGAGTAACTAATTTGAAAAGAAAAAGCTCACGAATTTATCAAATATAGTTGTCATCATCAAGATCAGTATTAGTGCAATTTTCTCTCAAAAGAATCTAAACCTATGTAGTAAGCACCAATTCCTCACCTCTTCCCATCCACATGAGTCTCTCTAGTTATAGAGAGAGAACTTTTAAAGAAAATAGAAAAGAAAATTGCTCCACTTTCATTTTCCTTTTTCACCTTAGGAGTTTCTACAATAATGCATGGCCTCCGACATAGAAAGAAAATTATTGCCTGCATTGGAGACCGACCTCCTAAGCTTTACGGTTCTTGTTTGCCCTTCCTAGGTCAACTCCTGCAAGAACACTGATATGGTCTCAGATGACGAGATCTATGCCATCCCAAATTTATTGTTTAATTTTTAATTTATTTTCATGGTTTCTGCCCATGTGCGTTGTAATCATTAGTGGCGGGGTCTAGCATTCTTCCAAGGTAACGAGATTTTCCAGGTCGGGCCAAGGATGAGTGTGATGACGGTGCTCACGGACTTAGACTCGTTGTTCGTCGTGAACTACGATCGGAGCTAGTCCCTCCACCAGCAAAGATAACAGGATTTGGATCCGGGTCAAGTAGAGAAGTTGGAGTTTTTGGGTACTAGCTGATTTGCTTTAAAAGATGTCTTTGAATATTGCTTTCTGGTTATTGTCTTTGGGAAGAAGATGACATCTTTTGTTTCTAGGTAATTTTTTTTTTGTGTGGTAACAATTATTTCTTGATATGGATTTGTTTATGGGTATTATTTTTGCTTTACAATTACACATAGTTGAAGTAGTAGTTCGATAATTTACCACAACCACATCATTATCAACTCATCCCATACATATATAACATTGCGGTCCACGTAGGATATAGAACTATGTCATTTTGAAAAACAAAATCACGGATAATTTCCAACCTATTCTTGATGAACATTAAAATAAGTTAAATTTGTTCTACGTATTTGAAATCACATAGTATTCAAGTCAAAATATGTAATATCACATAATAATAAGGGTAAATTACATCTGGCTCCCTCGGATTTGGGGTATTTAACACTCGTCTCCTTGCTATTCTAAAATCGATTAAAAAATCCTTCCTGTTAGGAGAAATTATACGATTCAGTCCCTTATGTCAGAATTGGTGTATTTCTCTGGTGAGGGGCACGGGAAATAACAATTTTACCCTGGATCGAGAAGAAGAAGCCAACCGATTTTGGTTGAAGAAGAAGCTGGGTTTTCTTCTTCTTCAATTCGTGATTGAACTTTATTTCTTTTCAATTTGTGTTTTTTGTTTTATTTTTTATTTTTTTTATAGAAAGGTATTTTTGTCATTTCCCGTGCCTCTTCGCCGGAGAAATACGTCGATTCCGGCATAAGGGGCTGAATCGTATAATTTCTCCACAAAGAAAAGGTTTTTTAATCGATTTTAGAATAGCAGGGAGGCGAGTGTTAAATACTCCAAACTAGAGGAGGCCAGATGTAATTTACCCTAATAATAAAGTGAAATTTTCTCAAAAAATTTGAATGTGTAAGCCAAATTGTTAAGGTAAGTCGACTTAATGTTGCGCGCAATGTGGACATTGTGTGCATAGAAGGTGGACAAAGGTCATTGCTAGAAATTGATAGCCAGAGAACTGCCCCAATTCGTCAATAATTTCATAAATTGTGACGGCTTTGTTAGTTTTGCGCAAAATAAAAATCTCAACAAATATTTTCTTTTGAAAAAGCTATGCGACACTCAAAAGTTTCTTATCTTTTGGAATTCAAGCAGTATTCTTTAAAACCATTAGTGGTGGGAAGTGGGAGTGAGTCTTTTTAAGGTAAAATTTATTAATATAACTTCACAAATTACACCTAGCTCCCAGAATCAAAGTTGCACAAGGAGACACTATATTTTTTGGTGATGACAAGGAGCAACTATTTACAAACTCCATTAGGGAGTAATCCCACGAGTGGGAGTTATTTGGAGATTGGTGGTTTGGAGAATGGAAATTGTTTTTTCTTTATATGGTTTAAATGGAATTGGATCCCTAGACCCAAAAAAACTGGGAAATACAACTAGCTGAATTTGTTAAATGCTATTTTACCTAACGGCACACGTGATAACGAATTTTGAAAGATTTTCATAATTCAATTTTTGAGAAAATTTAAAAGTGCATCCCGTCTATCACTTTTGTTGACTAGCAAAAACAGGACTAAAATACCCTTCCTATCAATGAGATAATTTCTTTGTGAAAAAAATCGATGAAATAAGTTAACAATAAAAATATATAATATAAAAAACGTATCTCCCTCCAATTAAGATTTGGGTTTAAGGTAAATAGGGAAGGCTAGAGTTATATTTTTTACGACTCCAACTTGGATGCATATATTACTTTCAAACTCTATCCTACCCTCAATCAAAATTAGCGGATTATTTAGTCACTAATGATATTTTTAGGAGGCGTCGACGTCATATTATGTCCTGATAAGTGATGTCATCTCTATTTATAAAAAGTGACGTCATCTATCTTGTTTAATTTTGCCATCACAATGTCTTAGTTATTTTTTTATACTATTAGATATCCAAAATTATGGAGTATAAAAATTCACATTCGAGCAATTGCGATTTTAAAAGCATGCAAATCTCCTCACAAAGATCTAATAGTATTGTATTTTTAAAATATAAATAAAATATTTTTATTAGATGATAATGATAATATATATATATATATTATATATATATATATATGTGTGTGTGTGTGTGTGTGTGTGTGTTAGTAAATACGATATTGATGCCACGATTTTCTTCTTGTTCTTTGTGGACTACCATTGCCTTGCGAGAAACTTGTTTGAGACTGGGCTGGGCTGACACTGATCCACAAAGGCATGGTGTAGACAGGTCATTGATAATATAACTGCACAAGATTTGTCGAGTGTTTTACCAAAGTGATATTTTTATGGATAAATTATCTTATAGTAAAATTATTTTTTGAAGTTTTTATTATTTAGAAAATTACATTTTTTTCATGTTTTCGAAGATGGCCTTAACGATGGTCAGAATCTTCAGAAAACTAATTAAAGTTGTTGTGTTGAAATCAAGGTTTCTAGTTGATTAAATAGCTTGTGAAGAAATCAATTAATTTTCTTGGCTTTTCATGTTGAATTGTCTGTAATTAAAAACGCAAAGAGGGTCTTCAAATCTCTCTGCAAATCTTTGAACAATTTGTTTTTATTGGTGTTCATGATTTTTGAGAGAGAGAGAGAGAGGTGATTGTTTTGATAGGTTCGGAGGGCAGGAGGTGCATCAATTAGATTTTTTGTTTGAGTAGAGGAAGTGGGTGTTTGGTTTAACTGTTAAATATCAGTGGTTGACTGTTAGAAATCTAACAGTTGATTTTTTAGAGTTTGGTGAATTAAAAAATAGTTGTAATAACCCAAAAAGTCAATTTTTCTAATATCTATAATTTGTGGCTGTTACATTTAGCTGATAGCTGTTATAATATTAAAGTACTAACATATCTTCGATTCAAATAACTTCTAATTAGATATTAAATTAAGAAGGACACTTTTTTTAATTGGCAAAAACATAGAGATAATACTCAATATTAATATATTAAATATTAAATTAAGAGGGATATTTTTTATTAACAAAAACATAGAAATAAATACTAAATGTTACTATATTAAATATTAAATTAAGAGAGATATTTTTTAATTGGCAGAAACATAAAGATAAATACTATGTACTATATTAAATATTATATTAAGAGAGTCTTTTTTAATTGGTGAAAGCATAAAGATAAATAATATGTATTATATTAAATATTAGAGAATAATGTATATGTCAATTACCTTTACAAGTAATTTTACAACTCAACACTAACAGCCAATGCTAATTTACCAAACACTTTTGAAAAATTCGGATATCAGCTATCAGTTGAGTACAATCAGCCAACAGCTGATCAGCTGACACCCAACAGCTAACAGTTAAATTTCATCAGTCGTACCAAACAGACCCGAAGATGTGAAATGTGAGTTTTTCCTAAACTTGAACAAGGTAAAGTTTGGGTTGTTCTTGAGTATTTTAAAAGTTGAAGATGATGTTTTTTATTTGGGCAAATTATCTTCTACTCTAGACTAATCAAAATTTCCTTTAGGATCCTTATTTTATCATAAATTATTTACTTATCCCTATTTTTGTAAAAAAGTTGGTATCGGGTCCCTTGCTCACATCATCAATATTTTTTTTGTCATGTAAAATGACAAAAATACCCTTACACAAAAAACAAAAACAAAAATCAAACAAAAACAAAAACAAAAATCAAACAAAAACAAAAATCTCCATCACCATCTTCAACCTCCAAGTACGAACCCAAGAACTAACCAAAACCAATAAGTTAATCTTTGAATATCAACAACCGAGATTCATCAAAAGCAAATCCAATGGCTTTTTCCTCTTTGCTTATCTCGCCATGTACTAGACCACATCTCACGCATCAAGTTCCATATCATTTACTACAATATTGAACAATCAGAGTTTAACCAGTAATGGTAAAATAGGAAACTGTGACAAAGATGGAGGTGACCTATTAACCCCTTATCTAAACCCTAATATAATTAACCCATAAATCTCAAATCCAACACTGTGGGAGTTACAGTTTCTGGGGAGGAGGCAATCATGTCCAATAACATAGACGGAGGGCTCACTACCACTATAGTCGGCATCACCGGGGTAATTTTGGCTGCCAAGGATGACTCTGACTCTGTCACCGCCTCGGGTGGTGGGAGAGATCGGGCGTTGCCCACGTACACCACCGAGGAGGGTTCTACAACACAACTAGGGTTTCCTCTAAAACCCTTAAGAGCTAGAGCTTGGTTGCCTTGCCGACTCTTGAAAACAGGAACGTGGCGGCTCCCTTGACAGTTATTCATCGATCTTGACCTAGGGCAGTGGAAGGGGTATTTTGGTCAGTTTACTTTATAAAAATGAAAAAAGATCAATGATGTCAACAAGGGGAGCAATGACATCAACGAGAAATCTGAGACGAATATTTTTCTAAAAAGTAAAGACTGTTTAATAAGTTTTAAAAAATCAGGACATTGGAGGAGATTACAATCCAGAAATTAGGGGGTGATTTGCCCTTATAGATTTTGGAAATCCCCGATTCTATTTACACACCCCTAAATATTTTGGGAAAGAAATTGTTGACATATGTTGACTTGCGGTAAGTTAATTGACATATTGGAAGATTATAAAGGAGAATGGATTGGGTTTGAAATGAATAAATTATTTCGTACGATACGTAATTTGGGCAGACCACGTTTGCACTTTTTTCATGCATTATTGGTATTTCGTTTATGAAATAACGACATTTTTTTCATGCGAAACTGACATGCATAATTTTTTATTATTTTTTTATGTTTTGGACAGTCAGACTGCGCTAACATTTTTTTATGTGATACCGATATTTTTTTATGTGATCATGGAAGGTGAATTTTTTTTTTGTATGTTTTTACTTTACAATATTGAAAGTTTCTTCATATGACACTGACCCGTACAAGTTTTATATTTTGGTCTAATAATTTTTGGATTTTTTCAAAAAATTCTTGACATTGTATATTTTCATATTTTTATTTTTGTAATACTGATATTTTTTTGTGATATTAGTTTGTGTGAGAATTTTTTCACTTTGATTCTGGTTTTTTTTATTTTTTCAAAGAAAAATATATTTATAAATTTATATTTCATATGGTTCTCACAAATTTGATTCAATGCTCAATCAAATTATGGGGATATATGTACATTTCACTAAAAGAAAGTGACAATTCAGTAAAATGTCTAAAGTACGGGGATATATGTACATTTCACTTATTTATAGGGAGAGGACTATATTTTTGTTTTGATTCTAAAACTTGCATATATGTTTGCTGTAAAATAATACAATGTGTAATTTACTTAGTAAAAAAATAAAAATTTTTTCAATAAATCATACACTCATAATATATATATATATATATATATATATACACACAAAATTTAGGTTAAAATATACTTTAATAAAACTTAAATATACAAATATCTTCACATTCTTATATAAAAACTTTCAAGATTTTTCAAATTCAAAATATCAAGTTACAATATCAGTATCCCTACAAAACCTTAGGGTATCAATGAAAGTAAACACTCTAGTGGTAATTGGATAATAAAATGTTAGAAAATAAATAAAATTAATTGGATTCGGTTGAAATAGAGTCCGACAGGTTGATCGGGATAAAGTTTTTCGGAGAGAACTCTCCGCTCCGGCGACTGGGAAACTAACTCTTTAGACAGGGCCAAGCTTCGACAAAAACCATTCACAATGTCGCAACACAACATCCTCGAAACCCTAAAAACAGACATGGATTGTCTTGCCCCCATCTACAGAGTCCTCTTTGCTCTTAAACCCTTACCCTCTTCCTCCAGCGTCACCCCAACTCTGCTCCACCGGATCATCTCCGACCCACGTTCGGATCCTTCCAAATGCTTGAAAGTCTTCAACTTTATAGTTAAAGATCCTTCATTTTTCCCTTCGAACCCGATTTGAGCGCCTACTTGACACTGGTTGGCAGGCTCTTGAAGGCTAGGAGGTTCTTGAGAGCTGGGAATCTGTTGAAATCTTTATCTGTTGGGGAAAATCACAGGTACCCTTTTCCTGTTTTGGCTGCTACGATCGAGAAGTGTTATTGCTTCGAGCTGACTTTAGTGTCGAATTTGTTTAATTTGATGATTAAGTTGTACTCTGATAATGGGGAAGTTGAGCAAGTTGGTAAGACTTTTGATCTCATGAGGAAGAATGGGATTGGTATTGATGAAAAAGTCTTGCACTGTTCATTTGGTTGCACTTAACAAGTGTGGCAATGTAGGGCTCGTGCTCAAGTTCTTTTACCGGATGGTGGACTCTGGGTTTGCGGTTTCTGGGTATTCATTGCGGGTTGTGGTTTATGGGTTGTGTGCTATTGGGGAGATAAAGAGGGCTATAGAATTGATGGAGGAGATGATTAGCAGGGGGATTAGGCCTGACGGTGGTGCATATCGTAGCGTCGTTGGCACTAGCGTGAGGAGGTGGAAGTTTGTGGAGTCGGAGTTGGATGGATGCTGGAAGTTTCAGACCCGAACCACATGTATAGCAGCAAAGCAGGAGATAAAAGTTGAGAATCCAGTAGACTTTGCCTCATCATCTCCGCGAATTCCCCGGGGCTTTGCAGCAGTTACCGCTGTATCTTGCCACTGTGCTTCCCTCCGAAATGGTGGCCACCAGCTGCAACAATCTCGCATCAGATTATAGTGGGGATGGAATGGTTAATAGGCCGATCAGAGGCCACGAGGATTGTGCACAAATGATCACCCATGTTGCTAAAGACTATAGGGCTCATCGTCGACGAGCTTGGATGTGTCTACAAGAGCTGGGGCTGGTGACCATCAAGGATGTGATGGTGGTGGTTGGAAAGACCTTGGTTAGCAACAAGGTAGTGAGTGGATGGTCAATTATGCAGGTGGATACGTTGATCATGTTCAACTTGATCATGTGGTTACTCCGGCCAGTGGTCAGAGGCAATCAATGTGATGAACTCATCCCATCGCGCAGCAGCCAGCCAATTTACCATAGTTATTTACACGCTGGCAATGAGAATAACTTGGTTTCTCGGCTGGCCATAGATGGGATCATGGCTTGTTGTTGTCGTTGTCTTCCAATACATCAAAAATGTATGTAATGCAATTCGGAGAGCAGTTGTTCGGTTCAGGATTTTCGCGACTAACAGAAGGCAACGAGAGTGAAGGTTCTGATCAGGAAGCCAAAGTAGTCAAGTTGTCAAGTAATTCAGGTGCAATTCCAAGTCCATCAGGTATCAAGAGAACTTTCGGGATAACCCTTCACTATCATGCATCACTTTCTACTCTTGTTCCTCGAAGCACTGGACCTATCGGGCCTTTCACTGGGTATGCAACCATTTTGAAGAGTTCAAGACTCCTGAAGCCAACTCAAGAGTTGTTGGATGAGATATGTATCGGGACATGCTTGATAAGTGCCAGGGAGTGCGATGCTTCTTCGGGTGCAATGTTGTCTTCTACGTTTCGCATATCCAATGGTGGTAATGGTGATGGAAGAGCTAGAAGTATCTTGCGGGAATTGTTCTGGCCCGAGTACCAGAAAAAGAAAGCAAAGGTTCTGTGTCTGCGGGAGGAGGTAGGTTCTGTGTCTGCGGGAGGAGGTAAGGCTATGTCTTTTTTCCGTCTTTCCATTTATGGATCCATGCTTTGCTTATGCCTCTCGCGTTCTGTTGATTTCCTAACATTTAGTTTGAGAAGCTCTCTTTAGGGATTGTATTAGGCAAATTTTGGTTTTTCTTCTACGGAAGTAACTAAATAAGTTCACATGTCAAAAGTTTACTTCATTCTTATTCTAAATGATTGCTTCCTATTCAGCCATTGCAGCCTATCAGCTGTGGCTAGATTAAGCAGCACACAGTTCTTTAACATAATTAATGATTGATACTTTCATTTTTTATTTAAGAACTACCGAATTTGGAGATGAGATTGTGCTATCAGCATATATTATGGTGCTTATTATTCGAGAATAATTGGAAAATATTTGGAAAATGGATTGCTGTAGTTGTCTAATCAGTCGGATAGAACACGTGGAATGAGATATGTTCTTTTAAAAAAAACATCACAGAGAAAAAAACTTAAAAATCCCAACAAAAAATGTAACCAAATAAAAACTAGAAGACCAAGGTGTTCTTATTGAGTTTCCTTCTCTTCTTCTGTCTTCGCTCCTCAGGCGTAAGTTTCCGAGCAACATTCCTGTCCATATGGGCTTGTTCACGTTCAGCAGCAGCAGCGCGGATTTCCTTTTCAAGTCTGGTGGGATATTGTGTTGCTTCATAGCCAAGAACTTTCATTAAGTTGCTCAATTTAACTCTTGGTTTCGGAGGCTCGATCAATCCCAGCCTAATCATCTCCTGCTTATCCTTTTCCCGAGCTAGACGACGTTGAGTTCTCAGTTTCTTCCGCTCCTTCTTAGTTAGCTTCCAGGGTTGAGTTGGCGGAGGAGCTGGCTCAAAAGGGGGCTCGACCGGTCGAGGGTGTTCGACATAGATAGATATCTCCCGCATATTAAGCTGATCCTCACTAACATTATCGCCAACAATTTCAGTATAGTTACCAGTAGCTAGAAGAGGCACATCCCACCACTCAACTTCAGGAGGGATGGGACTAATAGCTTTTGCTTTCATATCTTTCGCTTGCCCTTGTCCAAATTTATTATTATTCTTCATCTTGACAATTTCAGCCTCTTTGGCCCATTTGCCTTGCTCTACAAACATGAAACTCCCTCTTTTAGGACGTAACAGCTTAGTCTTGTTAACCCCTATTCTTGGATCAAAATGGGGGTTTGTGTTAGGGTCCATATCAATTACAGGCTTAACAAGCTGAAATTCTTCCCTCTTTCGCTTGTTGACGTTGACCTTTAGAGTGCACAGGTTGTAGCTTGGTTTGGTACCACTAATGACATTCCCATGCTCGTCAATTTCCCTACCAAGAGCATCCAAACGTAGAACAGGGGCTTTATTTGTCTTCTGGGGTGGTACAGATATCTGCATCTTGCGCACGTCTAACGGCTTCAGGTGGGTGGGCCTTTCGGAGCTACGAAGAAGGTTGTAGCTATGCGATTTCGAAGAGGAGGGAGGCTTTGAACCTACGGACAAGAGAATTTGGGAACAAGACTTGTTAGTAATTGTTTGTTGATTCTATCTAACCCAAAGGTTGGCATTATATAGCCAACATCATTACTCCTAATTTGGAATGGGAACACAAAACAGGAAAAGAGCGGGCTGCAAAATAGGAAATAAACTTCTAATCTAAACAGGAATTGGTTTCTTTGGAAACCCCTGCAAAATAGGAAACGGAATCAAAATCCTACCGAAACTATAGCTGCAATTTTTATTCTAACTTTTTGAGAAAATTTAAAAATGCATCCCGTCTAATCACTTTTGCTGACTAGCAAAAAACAAAAAAATTTACCCTTCCTTTCGATGAAATAATTTCTTTCTCAAAACATCGATGAAAGAATTTAACAATAAAAATATAGAATATAAAAACGTATCTCCCTCCAATTAAGATGTGGGTTTAAGGTAAATAGGGAAGGATAGAGTAATATATTTACGACTCAAACTTGGATGCATATGTTACTTTCAAACTCTATCCTACCCTCAATCAAAATTAGCAGATTGTTTAGTCACTAATGATATTTTTAGGAGGCGTGGGCGTCATATTATGTCCTGATAAGTGACGTCATCTATGTTGGTTAATTTTGGCATCACAAGGTCTTAGTTATTTTTTTATACTATGAGATATCCAAAATTATTGAGTATAATTCACATTTGAGCAAATTCGATTATAAAAGCATACAAATTTTCTCCTCACAAAGATCTAATAGTATTGTATTTTTAAAAACGGAATAAAATATTTTTATTAGGTGATAATGGTATATATATCATTATATATATTTGTTAGTAAATACGATATTGATGCAGCGATTTTCTTCTTGTTCTTTTGTGGACTACCATTGCCTTGCGCGAAACTTGTTTGAGACTGGGCTGGGCTGGGCTGACAGTGATCCACGGTCCGGTTTAGACAGGTCATTGATAATAGGGAAAATTACCCTCAGGTCCCTCGGGTTTGCGAAAATTCGTGTTTTAGCCCCCCTATTTTTTTTTATTATCATTCAACCCTTGAATCTAATCAAAAGTGTATAATTTAGCCCCTGTCGCCGGAATCCGGCGATTTCTCCGGCGAAATAGCACCTAAGATTACTAAAATACCCTTTTCCTTTAAAAAGTAAAAAAATAAATTGAAACATAATAATAATTCGTATTGAGCTGAAATTTTTCATGATGCATCCTACAAATATACATGATTTACGTAAAATATTTCAGAAATTTTGGAGACACAAAAGTATTTTTTTTATTTTCCAACGTGCCAAAATGTTGTAAAATCATATAAAATAGAAAAATTGTCTAATTGGGCTGAAACTTGTCCTATGTGTTCTTAAGCATATTTAGTGAATTTAGGACCTAAAACTTGTTCTATGTGTCCTTTAGCATCTTTACTAAAGACTCCATCTTTAGTAAAAAAATAAATTAAAACTCTATATTTTTTGTATCTGTAGACGTTTTCAAAATTGGCTCATGAGAATCCAGAATTTTTGATTCCTAAATTCATTAAATATGCTAAAAGACACATGGGATAAGTTTCAGCCCAATTAAACAAATTTTCTATTTTACATGATTTTACAAAATTTTGGCACGTTGGAAAATAAAAAAAAAATACTTTTGTACCTCAAAAATTTCTGAAATATTTTACATAAATCTTGTATATTTTTAGGATGCTTCATGAAAAATTTTAGCTCAATACAAATTACGATTGTGTTTCAATTTATTGTTTTACTTTTTAAAGGAAAAGGGTATTTTAGTAATCTTAGGTGCCATTTCGCCGGAGAAATTGCCGGATTCCGGCGACAGGGGCTAAATTATACACTTTTAACAAGATTCAAGGGTTGAATGATAATAAAAAAAAATAGGGGGGCTAAAACACGAATTTTCGCAAACCCGAGGGGCCTGAGGGTAATTTTCCCTTGATAATATAACTACTTAACTAGACGTTTGAGTATTTTTCCAAAGTGATATTTTTATGGGTAAAATTATCCTGAAGTTTTTGGTTTATAATAAAATTATTTTTAAAGTTTTTATTCTTACAAAATTATTTTACCTTTTTTATTTTTTGAAAAATGATGATATTGAATTCCTAACTTATGTTACTATATCTTTTAATAATTTTCATGTAAACTGACATTAATATCCTTAAAAAAAATCATAATTTCAAACTCTACCTCAAACCCACAAATTCATCCGTAATCACAATAAAAAAATAATAAACAATACGATGCCCAAATCAATCTCTATCTACTTACACTCAAAATCCATAATTAATTAACCACCAGAAGTAGTCCTCCCCCTCGTGTCATTTCCGCCTCTCTCTCTCTCTCTCGATCGAGAGCTCGAGCTCTAATGCTCACCGGTGAACTAAAATGGGGTCTTGTCGGAGGACTGAACAGTGTTCCTCAAGCACTCCTTAGGCATATCTGCCAAAGTACACATCGTCGACCTTAGGCAGTCTCTTCTGGCCGACACAGTTCTTCTCGTCACCACCTTCAGGCAGTCTCTTCTGGCCGACACAGTTCTTCTCGTCACCACCTTCTTCCCCTTCATCATCCTAGCCGAGCCCCTGATGCCCTAAACGGTGCGGTCTGGTGGTCCCCCCTCTTATGATGGGTGGGGTTTCGCCTTGCCACTGGTCAAGTCAGTAGCTCTCGAAGGTGGCCTTAACGACTTTAGAAAACTAATTAACATTGTTGGGTTTAAATCAAGGATAAATTACTCTCAAGTACCTGTCTTAAAGACAATTTTGTAATAGGGTTCCTAAATAATTCGACTAAGATATAAGACCCCGCTGTTATAACGAAATATTGATATTAGGTCATCGGTCACTGGAATCTCAGATTTCCTCTGACGAGGAGTCATCCGAAAAGACCAAATTGCCCTTCGGTCAAAACTTAAGACAAAACTTAAAAAAAATCATTTTCTCCCCTCTTCTTCTTTCCTGAGAATCAATAAATCAATTAAAACAAACTAAAAAAAAGCTAAATCAAAATGGAGGCAGCGCTAATGGAGCAGAACGTGGAGCTCCGCTCCTTGTCGGCCAACATGTCCAACCTCGACCTCGCCTCCAACTCTAGGAGGCCCTCGCCGCTTCTCTCTCCATCGCCCCATCCTTTTCCTCCCCCATTCCTGACCCTGAAACCCTAGCAGTTATCGAACCCTACGCCACCTCTCTCCAGTCTGACGAGATTGATCGGGTCCGGCAGGAGATTAACGACCAGAATTTGTCCCTCGCCGAGGCCGATAGGGGATGGTACGACCTACACCAACGGAGGAGGATCTTGGGGTCTACTAACCCAATCCCTAATTCCTTTTTTCTCTCCCCAGTTTTGATTTTTCTTGATTTTGATTTAGCTTTTTTTTAGTTTGTTTTAATTGATTGATTGATTCTCATGAAAGAAGAAGAGGGAAGAAGAAGAGAGAAGAAAAGAATTTTTTTAAAAGTTTCGTCTTAAGTTTTGACCGAGGGACAATTTCTTTTCAGATGATTCCTCGTCAGAGAAAATCTGGAATTCCGGTGATCGAGGACCTAATATCAATATTTGGTTATAACAGCCGGGTCTTATATCTTAGTCGAATTACTTAGGGATCCTATTACAAAATCGTCTATAAGGCAGGGACCTGAGGGTAATTTACCCTTAAATCAATGTTTTTGGTTGATTCAATCGCTTGTGAAGAAATCAATCAATTTTTTGGGGTTTTCGGGTTGAATTGTCTATAATTAAAAATTGTAGGTAATAAAGAGAGAGAAGAGTGAGGGACGGAGGTGGTTATTTCTAGGTAGACCTGAACACGGTTCGAATTCGAACGAATTAGAATCTAATTGGTTCGAATTCGAATTATCAAAATATTAAACCTTCGAATTCGAATTGATTCTTAAATATTAAATATTTAATTAAAAATACAAAAAAAATAAATGTTTAATATTTTTGAGAAAAAAATAATTAAAGTTTGAGTTTGTACTTAATGATCCAGAATAAATTGTCTACGATTTAGGGTTTAAGGATTTCATGATTTAGGCTTTAAAAGTTTAGAGTTTAGTATATAAATAAGTTAGGATTTTAGGATTTAAGATTTGAGATTTAAAATTTATGATTTAATTAATAATTGAGTTAGGGTTTCAAGATTTTATGGTTTAGAGTTTAAGGTTTAGTATTTAAGGTTTAGTAAATAATTGAGTTTGAGATTTTTTACACACAGATATATATATATATATATATACATACAGTCACACAAATTTAATCAAATTCACTATGAATTTAAATCAAATTGAATTTGCCGGTTCGACGTATGATAAAAATCTCAAACCAAATTCAATTCTTACCATTACGAATTCGAATCGAATTATTGCTGAATCGAATTATATACGAATCAAATCAAATTATTAACGAATCCAATCGAATCGAATTCCGAATTTAATTCAATTCTTGGTCAAGTCTATTTCTAGGGACAAATATTTATAAAAAAGTAAAAGATAATAATTTAAAAGTAGGCACCCGAAAAATGAGTTTACAATAAATCAGGAATGTGAAAATAATTTATTCACATTTAACTGATTAAAATATTGATATACATTACCTAACAAATGTAGATTTTTAAGAAAAGGGTACAATCGTTAGTTTTATTAATTTTTGAAGGAATAATTATTTTTACATATTTTATAAATTAAAAAATAATGTAGGATATTATTTAGTGTTAGAATTGTTTATTTCAATAATTTAGGACATAATTTATTTTCTCAATAGTATTTAAATATTTTGATAGTTGTATTGTTGTAAAAAAAATATTCTAATTAAATATAATATTCAAATAATATAATAAACTAGAATTTAGGTAATTTGAAGATAGAGATATTTTTTATACTATTATATGTATTTATTATTTAAAATTGTAATTCTACTATTTTATAAAGAAAAAACTTAAAATTTTGATGTGATAATCTTTATAAAATAATATATTATCTGATCCGGAGAGGTTTTAGCAAAGGGTGCAGAAATATCAAAATAATAGGGAAAAGAGTCGACAATTCCCAAGTATCATATGTCATATGGATCTCGGCAGACAGAAGACAAGACCGCGGTCTAAATCTAAAATAAGTAAAACTAAACCAGAAGAGGAAGGACCGACTTGACTTCCCCAACAAGTCCTTCACCGCCGAACTCCTCTCCTTCTATCTCTAGCCCGAAGAAGAAGAGGGCCGGGCGGGCAAGGTTCCCCTTCCATCGTCAAAGGTCCATACTTATTATAAACAAGAAAAAGAATGAAAAGAAAGGATTAATTTTGACCCTTTTTTTTCTTTTTTTCCTGGTTTTTTATGTAAGTGTTTATTTGCAGTGTGAAAGGAGGGTGAGTCTTGACTCCGAGGATGGGAAAGCATCGAGCTTTGCTTCTAGGTCTTTTTCTTCTCCTGCTAGCCGTTGACTGGTCTCTTGCAGATTCCCAGGTGATTGCTCGCTGCTACTGTTCTTCATTTGACCTCGATTTTGAACGGCTTTCGAGTTTGGTTTAGTTGGTTTATGTGTTTTTTTCGGCTTAGCGTTTGTTGGGTTTGTGATGGTCAAGTAGGTGAATGAGAATGTGAAAGATGGGCAAGTTCCTGCCTTGAATGGCACTAAGAAAGGGGATGTAGAGACTAGTCCAAGTAAGGATGTCAAGGGTTCCGATAAGGGTGCCGATCCAAATGCAAAGGTTGGCAGTAATGATGGTGAAAATCAGGGGAAGGGAGATGGGAGGGCCGGTGTCAATAGCAATGACCCGGGAGTCCAAGATACAGGGAAAGGAAGTAGTGATGAGGGAAAGGGTAATGTTAAGAACGATAAGGTTAAGGGAAATGATTCTGATGGTGGGGGGAATTCGGAACCTAAGGGTGGGAGCAAAGACAAAGACAAAGATGTGGTCTCGAAGGACAATGTTCCAAAGGATGAGGAGGGTTCAGTTGATCAATGTGATCCATCTGCGACGTGCAAGATAGCGAAGAAGAAGTTTGTCGCTTGTTTAAGAGGGACAGGACATGGTAATGCTTACCTTTTATTTACAATGCTAGTTGACTTGATTAGGAGCCATTGACTTCATTTCATTGATGTGGTATGCCTTTTGGAAGCACATCTATGCATTTGGGTATTGTGCTGCTGAATCATTCTTTGTTTTCCTTAGACTTTTGAACATACTTGAAACACATTTTTCATGGCATAGGTATATCTTGTCTTTCGAAGGTGACTGGTCTCAGAGTATTGAAGCTCACTCAATTAGATGTTCCTATAGCTTATATTGACTTGTGCGTCTGGAAGAGTGCTCAAGGAAATTGGCCGAAGTGTTTCCAAAGACGCGATTTGGAAATGAAAATTGAAAAGATCTACCATCCGTTGGTTGAAGACGATTGAAGAAGTTAATAAATCATTTATTGTTGGGTCCATCCAGATTTTCCCTAATATAATAATTCAGGGTAACAAATAGATTTTTTTATTTGTAATAATTATATGTTTCTGCAACGAGATAATTGCCATAATGGACGGATGACCTCGCCATCTTTCAGTTCTAATTTAAAAAATTGTTAGACTTTGGCATTCATTGTAAAGACTGTTTTGTCTTCATCATATTATTGTCTCCATATGTCAATATCGGTATCTCTGTGTATAACACTTCGTTGAATTTTTGTGCGCAGAATCTCCTGAGTTTTCACTCTTAGTTCGGAACAACGGCAAAAAAAGTCTTGAAATTACAATACGTGGTCCAGAGTTTGTTCATCTGGAAAACAAAACTGTCCAAGTTGGCGGAAAAGATAAGCAAGAGGTATAACCTGTATCCAACCATTGTTTAATGCATTTTGAACAAGGTAGTCACTAGCGCAATAGCGGGCAATAGCGGTGACCCCCTCAAAATGGCATAGCGGGCTGCTATTTCCCGCTATTTCGCGCTATAGCGGCGCTATAGCGGGAAAAAAAGCATAGCGGGTGGGTCGGATTTCCGCTATAGCGGCCGCTATAGCGCCGCTATAGCGCGCTATTGACAACCTAGATTTTGAAGAAATTCTACTCTCATGACTTCGTGGTTTCCATGTCCATCTCTTGTTTCCTTTTGTGAAGCTCTGATGCAATCAATTTATAACTGTACTTCCTAGCTGCTTTGCAATCCATATATGTTGCAGGTTATGCTTTTGCTGTTAGTGTCTCTTGGTTGTTATGTTCATTTTTGGTACAAGAACTCGCGAGTCTCGTTTGTGCGATTGTTGTTTGTTTCAGATGGAAGATGCTTCTTTTTGTTGTTTTCACCTGTCTGGCTAATGGATCTTTGGTTTGTTTTCCACTTACTATTGAAGTTTCCCTGTTATCTCTCTTAGATTCCCATTCTTCAGATCTTCTTGGAAATAAAAGAATCCAATTTGACTGCTTTTTCCAATTCAGGTTAAAATGAAGGTAGAGACCAACACTGGAAAAGGCAACAACTTAATTTCATTACAGATTGAAAACGAAACGTGCGACTTGAACATAGCAGAATTAGTGGCTCGCATTTCCGAGAAGAAAGTAGACAGCTCTGACAAGACCTCAGCAGCAAACTTCATGTCGGAATTCCCAACCATTGCGGTGATATCCTTTGCAGCACTATTGATACTTGCTTTAGCTTGGACTTGCATCAGCCTGTGCAAGAATCTACTCTCAAGAAATGGCTCTAAATATCAGAGAATGGAAACGGAGCTTCCAGTTTCTGCCACTAGACAAACCGAGCCTCCCAGCAATGACGGGTGGGATGACAACTGGGGCGACGACTGGGGTGACGAGGAGGCACCGTTGACGCCCTCGGTACAAGTCACTCCGACTGTTTCATTTAAAGGCCTCGCCTCACGACGACTGAACAAGGATGGATGGAAAGATTGATATATCATTGTAGTCGAAATATTTCAAAGGGAGATAGAGCAATAGTGCCTGTACTTGCAGTAGCTTTCTGGTATACCATACACTTCACTCGTAGGAATTTCAATACGTCTGCTTCTTATTAACTTTTTCAGAATTTTTGTCAGATCTATGGCTGCTGGAAGATTACTTTCAGCTCCCACGTTCTTGGGTATTGCCGGTTAGAAAGTTATTGGGCTTCCTAGATAGCCGCGAAGAGCCCGGTTTGAGCGAAAAGTGGGTTGGGCTTGGGCTTGGATCGTTGAACTTCTGAAATGTGAGCACTAAGAAATAATAGCGTATTAGTTACTTAATGTAAAGTGTTATGTATAATAATTTCTGATGATTCAGTGTCTAATTGAAATTGAGAAAAAAATGTCAATCGAGGGCTAGTTGAGTGGTAATGGGATCAGAATTAGAATAGAAGATACAACAACCACCAAATTTGAATATCTGGCATGAATTAAAAATAGGTATGACATAGGGTGTCGCAAAAATGGTTAGAATTAAGTTGGTATTACTGTTATATAAAGATACATAAAAATATTAAGGGTTAATTACCCTCAGGTCCCTGTACTATTGACGATTTTGTAATAGGATCCCTGTGTAATTTGAATAAGATATAAGGTCCCTGTGTTATAACGAAATATTGGCATAAGGTCCCTGACTTAACATTTGCTGACATCATCAAATTGTTTTTCATTTTTTTAATACTGAATTGACCAAAATACCCTTAAGCCAAAAATTAAAAAAGCACCCAAAAACAACATAAATCATGAATAGTAAAAGACGACCCTACAACCTCAGACGACCCCCTCGTCTTCTTACTCCCAAGTCCACCCTCGTTCTAGAAGATGACTCGCAACTGGCTCCCCTACCGTCGACTCTCCCTCTCAACAAGCTCTTCGTCCCGCCCGAAATAGAGCTCCTACTCGACGAGCCTTCCATCACTGCCAGGGTTTTGATGGGCTCCAACATTGTCCAACAAAATAAATTCGCCATCCTAAGAAACCCCGATCTCGACTACCACCAAACTAATCGACGGCAAAAAAAAGGAAAATCTTAGTCGACGTCGGGTCCCAGAACATTGAATTCGCCACTCTAAAGAACTAATCGACGACATCCTCAAACGGGTCAAGTTCGAACACGCAAACCCCTTGCAAGCCCTCAAGTTCTTCTGTTACACCGATAAGTGATTGGGTCGACTTTGGGCTTGGCGAGGGCGTCGTCCTCGTCGGAGAGCTTGGCGAGGGTGTTGTTTGGGTTTGAGTGGGTGATGTCGGTAAGATTCAAGGGCTCTGGTCGGCGATGAAGTCTGAATGAAGAGAGAGAGAAGATGAAGAAGATGATTCGAAAGAAGAAACCCAGAAGCCACAGAGTTAAACCCCAAAAGCCATCCTCGTCGGAGCCTTAAAGACGATAGGTTAAGATGATTCAGTTTTTTATTTTGTTTTTTGGGTCCTTTTTTAATTTTTGGCTTAAGGGTATTTTGGTCAATTCAGTGTTAAAAAAATGAAAAAAATTGATGATGTCAGCGAAGGTTAAGTCAGGGACCTTATGCCAATATTTCATTATAACACAGAGACCTTATATCTTATTCAAATTACACAGGGACTCTATTACAAAATCGTCAATAGTATAGGGACCTGAGGGTAATTAACCCAAATATTAACTCGTGATACTACGGTGTGTTTCATTCATACTTTTTTTTTGTCAAATGTTTCATTCATACTTCGCTCTGAGAAATTTATCCCTGAAAAGTACCACAACTGATCTATCATATTTAAATTACTATATCATTTCATTTACCAAATAATTAATTTATAAAAGGATAAATTGTTCTCAGTCCTTGTCATTTGCTCAAATCATTATTGTAGTTTTTGCTGTTTGGAAATTGAAATTTAAAACCCTCTAATTTATTTTTATTGTACGTCAAATCCTTCGTTAATGTTATCATTCAAGTTAGAGCAAATTACCTCCTAGTCCCTGGTCTTGATCGAATTTTTCTATCGAGTTTTTTTTTCTTCTCATAAATGATTTAGCCGTCCCTTTATTTTGAAAAAATATTGGTGTCGGGTCTTTGGTTGACTTCTGTTCCCATTTTTTCATTTTTTTGTCATGTGAAATAACTATTTTACTCTTCACAAAAAGACAAAAATAAGATAAAATTTATCGTTTTGTGAAGGGTAAAATAGTCATTTCACATAACACAAATTAAAAAAAGAAGTTGATTTGGTCGGTGGGGACCCTAGACAAACATTTTTAAATAAAACAGAGATGGATTACTCATTTATGAGAAAAGAGTGACTCGATAGGAGAATTATGTTAAGTCCAGGGACTAGAAGGTAATTTGCCCTTCAATTTATTCTGAAAATGACCCAACACACGAAAAAAAAACCCTCTCTCCTTCGTTTCATCTTCCCCAACTTTCCCCAACGCCGACTCTAGTCACACTCCGACGTCCAACAACTCTAGCTCACTAGAATCATCATTCAATGTCGTATATCGGGAACCATGAACGACAAGGGAGCAAGAGCAGGTGACCACATCCGAAGTCGAGGTTCGGTTCCGTCGAGTTCCTTCCAATACTAGTTTCGCCGTCGAATTCCTTCGTCTCCTACCTCCTCTTCATCGTCTTCTACCTTCAATGTATACCCAGGAATGTCATGTATATTGGATCTTTAATCCAACGTTGGACTTATATGTGGAATAATTATGTAATGTGCTGTCATGTTCGGTTGAGCCCACTTAAAAGTGATCAAATAAGGTTTGGGCTTTAATGTATCTAATAGGGTGTGGGCCTTTAATGTGTAGAGATATCAGGCAAATTAGGGTTTTGTGATGGGCGAAACCGTAATTACGGAAATTAGGGTTTACCCCTTATAAATTTAGGGTCATGGTCCCCGGGTTAGACAAGCCGCTACATTACTCTTCCCATTGAGATTAGGTCAGAAAGAACTAAACGAACTTTCTGAGGTTTGTCATAACTCGGAAGATCAACCCGTCTTCCGCTATCACATTCTTCACTATGGATTCAGGTACGCTTCCGCATTCAGTTGATCTTAATAGTTTACATGAGATCTTTGGGTTATGAATTTCAGTTTAGATAAATCCTAACAAGTGGTATGAGAGCCTCTCATGCTAGATTATTAAGATTTTAAACTTTCTTGTTTCCGTCTCCTACGAATTGAAATCTAGTTTCCGATTGCATTGTTGTTTATTAATTTGAGAAATTATAAGAATTGGAAACTGGACCTCGTGGTTATGCAATCGGATGATTAAAATATTCTTTGGAAACCTTAGTGATCAGAAAACATGAAATAGATTGAAACATATTTCGTCTGTTTGTTTCTGTCTTTTGAAGTTGGTATCATGATCCCTTTTTATTCAGTTTCTTCAGTTTTGTAAACCGTGAGTTTAAGGACAAAGAATAAAAATAATAAAAGGATCGCAGATGTCTCGTAAATCATGGACTAAGAATAAAGTAATAAAAAAAAGGGGGAATCGGAGGATTAATTTGTCAGTTTATGGTTTTACGGATTCAGTTAGATTCAGATCATATGCATGTACTACGATCTTTTGTTGTTGATAATTTTGCGGTGTTATAGTTATTAAATATTCTGTTTTGGATTAAGGTTTCGTGAAACATCGCATGCATGAATTGGAAAATCGTTGTCCACGATTCTGGTTTCTTTATGTACATGCTTTCATGGATTGGAATAATATTCTATTAAATTCTGTGAACATGAATTAAATTATACATGCGATGAATTACGGGTGATGTTGCTCTCGTTCAGGATTAAGAGATGATTATTAAGCATATGAACAATTATGGATTCGGTTTTCGTGAAAGTAAGTTTACAGATAAGCAAATTGTTTATTAAATTCGGTATGCATGAATTAATTCCATTACGTTATAGGAATTAATTTATTAGTTTATGGATTCAGTATTGGAGATTTTTGTGGATTTGGAATCTTATGGTTTTGGTCAGGAATTGTATAGTTTTGGTCATAATGATTTCATGACTTCGGACGATTATCAGTTTAAGAAAATCCAATGGGATCAAAATAAATATTTTCTGGATTTATATGTCTATGGTTTCTGGATTTTGGATGATTTCGGACAAAGTTTATAAGAATTCAGTGTATTTTCTTTGCGGTGTGCTTAGAAAAATATGAATTAAGATTGAGTTCAAGAAAAATCAGTTATTCAGTTATTTTCTTGAACATTCAGAATATTATGTGCATTAAATTCAAATATTAAGTATTTGTATGTATTTTAAGTAAATCGATTGACATAATAAGTTGCCAAAGTGACCTCTATTGTGAAAGTCGGTTTACGATAAAATACAAAAGGTCGTGTATGTGCATTTTATGTAAATATTTATCGGCCCAAAGGAAGGTAAATGTTTATTTTAACTTGCATAAATGGTGGCAATGAACATGTGATAATTTTTGGCTTTGCATGTGAATAATCAATCGGCCCAAAGGAAGGTTATTATTTGACATGCTCTTATTATCAATGTTCAATTGATATAACAAGATATCACTAACAAGTTAATATTTTGTCCAAAGATAGAATATTAATGGAGTGTCCGGTATCTTGAAATGGGATAATACTATTATTTGAATTTATTACTGTTTCAGTTTAAAGCTAATGTGAGCTGATTTTGTGTTGCATATGTACTCTTATTCAGCTATGAGTAATCCTGCGAATATTTCTGCCAACATTAATTTGATTCCCATGCTGAATGGCACAAATTTCAAGACCTGGAAGGAAAATGTCCTCATAGTACTTGGGGTCATGGACTTGGATTTGGCCATAAGGACTGACTGCCCCACAGCTTTAACAGCTGCGAGTACCTCTGAACAAAAGAGGGAGATGGAAAAGTGGGAGCGGTCAAATAGGATGTGCATGATGATCATAAAGAAAGCTATTCCTGAGGCATTCAGAGATACCGTGTCAGATAAAATTGTGACAGTTAAGGAATATCTTGCTGATATTGAGACAAAATTTGTCCAGAGTGAAAAGTCTGAAATTGGTACACTCTTGACAAATCTTATCTCAATGAGGTATAAGGGTAAAGGCAATATTAGGGAGTACATTATGGAGATGTCTCATATAACTTCAAAGATGAAAGCCCTCAAACTTGAGATTTCTCAGGACTTGTTGGTGCATCTAGTTTTGATATCTCTTCCGGCACAGTTCAGTCAGTTTAAAGTGAGCTACAATTGTCAGAAAGAGACTTGGTCTCTGAATGAGCTCATCTCTCACTGTGTTCAAGAAGAGAAAAGGATGAAGTTAGATAAGACAAATATGGCTAATATTGCCTTTTCCCATAAAGATAAAGGCAAAAAAAGGAAGAATAATGCTGCAGATACGGCACTAGAAAAGAAACAACAAAAGATAGCTGAAGGAAATGGTTGTTTCTTTTGTGGAGCTGAAGGTCACGTGAAGAAGCAATGCACTAATTATCATGCTTGGCGTGCTAAGAAGGGTATGCTTCTAAACTTGGGTTGTATTATAGTTAAGGTGCTTGGACACACTTAGTGAATAGATTCGGGTGCTACTACTCACGTAAGTGTGTCTATGCAAGATTGCCTGAATTGCCAAAAGTCGAGTGATGCTGAAAGACTCATCTATGTGGGCGATGGCAAATCAGCTAAAGTTGAAGCAATAAGGACATTTAGATTATTGTTAAAGAGTGGACACTATTTTGGATCTTTTGGAAACATTTATGGTACCGTCATTTAGATGAATTTGATTTCTATTCCTTTATTGGACAAATTTGGTTATTCTTGTTCTTTTGGGAATGGAAAATTCAGTTTGTTTCATGATTCAAATTTAGTACTACTTCTTTGTCAGTTTACGATAATCTATATTCGGTTGAAATAATTGCTTCATATAATCAATCTTTGCAATTAAGTACACGACCTCATAAGTGAAAATTCACTAATGAGAATTCTGCTTTGCTATGACACAAAAGGTTAGGTCATATCTCTCGAAAGAGGATAGAAAGATTAGTGTCAAGCAAAATTTTGGACCCTTTAGATTATGCAAATTTTGATGTTTGCATTAATTATATAAAGGGAAAGACAACCCATCAAAGGAGACGTGATACCCCTGTGGCTAAAGGAGACAAGTTTAGTCTCGAATAGTGTCATAGAATGTTTTGGAGAAAGAGGAAATGCATCAATTTCCATATGCATCTACAGTTGGGAATTTGATGTATGCTCAGGTTTATACACGTTCGGATATTATGTCCAGGAATGTTGGGCAGATATTTGAGCAATCCAGGATTAGCTCATTGAAAAGCAGTTAAAAGAGTTATGAGGTACTTATAGAGAACAAAAGGTTACATGCTCACATATAGGAGATCAAATCAATTTAAGATTATTAGGTACTCTAAAAGAATTCAGTATGGTCAATTGTTTATAGAACATATTTGGACAAACTCCATGATTGCGGATCCTCTTACTAAGGGAATGACACCCAAGAAGTTTCGTGAGCATACTGCTCGTATGTGTGTTATCTTCATTGAGGATATTCGGTTTTAGTGGGAGTTTGTAATTTGGATGTTCTGATAGACATATTTCTGGTTATTTCAGTTTATGGATCAGGTTATTTTCTGCAGAAATAAAGTTTGGTAATTTATCCATATTCTGATTTTGGTTCGGTTGATCTCAATAAGGTTTAAGGTTGGACCAGTTGGAAATAGGCATGTTTTGGTCACGTTACATGACATTTCCATGCTAAACATCCACATCATAATCTATGTCATTCAGTTATATCGTATTGTGACCATTGATGGGTCGAGTTATAAAATAAATGTAACGAAGGCTGCTTCGATCCTATGTTGGTATGATTGATAGACGGGATTGGTTATAGATGCATTTCAGTAATGATAGCAAAATGAGCTCAATAAGGTATACATTACATGATTATAAGGTTACACATATAGTCCAAGTGGGAGATTGTTGGATCTTTAATCCAACGTTGGACTTATATGTGGAATAATAATGTAATGTGCTGTCATGTTCGGTTGAGCCCACTTAAAAGTGATCAAATAAGGTTTGGGCTTTAATGTATCTAATAGGGTGTGGGCCTTTAATATGTAGAGATATCAGGCAAATTAGGGTTTTGTGATGGGTAAAACCGTAATTACGGAAACTAGGATTTACCCCTTATAAATTAGGGTCATGGTCCCCGGGTTAGACATGCCGCTACATTACTCTTCCCATTGAGATTAGGTCATAAAGAACTAAACGAACTTTCTGAGGTTTGTCATAACTCGGAAGATCAACCCGTCTTCCGCTATCACATTCTTCGCTATGGATTCAGGTACGCTTCCGCATTCAGTTGATCTTAATAGTTTACATGAGATCTTTGGGTTATGGATTTCAGTTTAGATAAATCCTAACAGTGTAATCTTATATCACATTATCTATCCATCATTGAATAAAATAGATGTAGTCCATTGAAATCTATTTTCGTTCTTTGATTAAATTTCATTCAGATGTTTTCCCGTTCTTTATTTAATTTATTCAGCTGCTGGTTACTGGGTTTAGGTTTTTCTTTTTATTGGAAGTAGGTGGAGGAGTTGGAAGAAGGCTTGTAATGGAGGAGTTAGCGACCGGGTTTAGTTTCCATGTGGTCAAGGTTGAAGAAGTTCTATTATTATTTTAATATAAGGATATAAATGTCATAAAATAATTATACTGACTGATGATATCAACATTTGACTCTGTAAGGACTTGAGAGTATAATAAAAGTAAACTAGAGGGATTAAAGTTTAGATTTTTAAATAGTAGGGACAAAAATAATGACTTAAGCAAAGTACAAAGACCCGAAAGCCATTTTTCCTTTATAAAATTATGGTTTTGGTCCTAGATTGTTGATGGTGGTTGAGTCCAACTATAAATGCAAAGTGTCAGCTCGCGATTGCAGTAACGAGATGCTGGAAAATTATAAACTCTTTTAAAGTTTTTTTAGGAACCAAAAGTTACAGTTTAATCGTCAACATTATAAGAAGATAAAAGTGTACGATGTAAAATGTTTAAACTTTTAATTCTATCGTGATGTAAAACTTACTTATAAAAAAATTATTGCTTAATCGTCAGTTAATTGGCACTATAACAAAATATGTTAAAATATTACTAGAATGACGTCGGACGCAATAAGATATTTGTTTCATGTTGGCGCGCGACACTTCTGGCCTTAGATCTAGAACATCAACCGTCAACTTTGATCAGTAAGGTTTCCATCCGTGCCTAACTGTGGGATACGGATTGGATTTCTTTTTTCGCATAGTCTTTTATTTTCTATTTGTGTGTTGTAACTCGTTATCTTAATATAAATTTTGCTTCACTATCCTAAAAAACCGCTAGAGATCAACAAATCATCACCAGCAATCTTCCCAAATAAAAACGCAACAGCTGAATGTTCTTCGTGTCCACCAAAAAAGACAAAGGTGAAGTGCAGAGACTACACAAAGCCCAACTTACACAAAAATGGCCCACTAATCACTCTAACTACTAACAATATAAAACAGGAGTTACTCCAAAACATACACACACACACACATCCTCAAATAGAGTTTTCGTTTAGAGAACGTTACATGATTATAAAGTCATCTTATACACTATAATATTCAATTCTAAATGTAATCAATATGATAAAAATAATATGAAGTCCAAGTGCTTCCACGATATGATTAACGGTATAAACCGTACGAGTCAATTAAATATGACAATAGGGGTTGTCCTCGAATTGAAAACACCAAACCCGTTAATCAAAAAATGATCTTATTCTCGAGCTTCGAATCCATGCATGTCAATCTTCAAAAACATATATAGTCAAATCTTCAAAAACATATATAATCAAATCTTAAAAAACATATGTATGCAAGTTCAACAACGAAGCCAATATACAACAAAAACCTGTCCGTGAACCTCCCATCTCGTGTTCCTACGAGTCGACTTTTCTCCTAGGAGGGCCAGGCTAACCGCATGAAAAATTAGTATTAGTATTATATTAATTAAATATATAATTACAAAAAATTGTTTTTAAATACCCAACATTAAGCAAATGTAGATACCATTTTGAGAAAAAAAATGAAGTCCCTATATTCTATTACCAGATACAACAATGAAGAGAAGCTGGCCCAGAACTAGGGCCAAAAGTAGTTGGAGTATTGCTTCTAATTTCGAAAATTTATTAAACCTTAGAAATTCCACGAGTAAAAAAAAATTCAAATATTATTTTTTAAACGAATAGCAATAAGATTGTTTTTCTAATGTACCGTCTATACGTGTTTGAATGTTATTAAAACTAGGGCTTAGTCGCTGAAGTTCATCAAGAAAGTATGGAGAATTTTATTTGGTTCAATAATTTGAGAAATTTGATATCATAGGAATAAAATCATTTTTTAAGGATCCCATGAAATAAAGATGAATTGATTTATACTATTTTATTTCATGTGCAAGATGGTTATCATGAAATAATCAAGTAGAAAATAATGGGAAACAACATCTGATCTTGTATTTGGAATCTATGATTGTAACATAGATTGCAAGTAAACACTGAGTTGTAGTTTTTTTTAAACAGATGAAAACAATATATAGATTAAGTGGTCCAATCTGCTTAAAGCAGGGTAGTAAGTTCGGATGGGTGACAAGCCAGCCAATCCGGCAAAAGAAGTCCACAACGGGCTTGGCGACAAATTCAATCTGCCACCATATTGTGGATCCTCGGAATAAACAAAATAGAGCAAAAAGGCAAACAGTCTAGATCCTGTTTAATACCAATTACAAGAAGATCAACATCCCAATCAATAGAAGCAAATGGATCATTGATAAAAATATCGGCAAGCTTACAATCTATTTTGATAACCGTCGGATGCATAGTGATGCGATCTAACTAGGATCAATTATACGTGCAAGAATTACACGATCGCACAAGTAATATCGTGATAAGTAGGATCGTCTCCACAGGGAATAGCAAATGAGAATTGTTCATCAAGTACCAGTTGTGCGTTCCTAGATCTTAAGCTAAGCAAACGGATCGTTGGGTTGATGATCTAACACTATTACTACCAATAATATCGCAAAAACTCAAGGTTGTCAATCTCAATCTTTTAACGATACTTCTAGACTACAAACTCAATATCGCTACGAATCTAAGTTTGTCAAGCCTGGATTCAATAACAATACTAAGTTGAGATACACGTATGAAAGCTATGATCTAAACCAAGTTGTCATCCTTGATCATTGATTAAGCATTCATGGAATTGAAACTAATTAAGAACTTCAACAATAGAAATAATCTTAAAAACAAAGGAAATGGAAGTACCTTGATGATATCAAATTCAAATGTTAATTTCAATATTCTCAAGAACACTATCCAAAAACATAAAATAAAGTCTAAACACTCAAATCTACAACTTGGAGGATTTCTTGACTAAGCTCTCTTGATCTTCTTCTTTTTCTCCCAAGCTCCTCTCTTTTCTCCCCTCCAAGTTATCTTCCAATGGCAGCCTACTCCCCCTCTTGTCCTCTCCCGTGAGTGCTTGCCACCCAAGCAAAGACCAAGCCAAGTGGGAAGTTTGGTGAGGTATTTCTTTAAGTTCACTGTCGGGGGCCAGCGTACGCTGGTAAGCCAGCGTACGCTGGGGTCAGCTACTGCCCCTTTTTGCTCTTCCTTGCTTGTCTTCCTCAAGCTAGCCCAGCGAACGCTGGGTGGCCAGCGTTCGCTGGCCTTGCATTCTGCCTCCCTTAGTTCTCATGCCTGCAAGCTTCTACTCGTTGCTCAATTCCACGCACAAGTCCATCGATCTTTGCTCCAACTCTTCGAATGCTCCGAAACACCTACAAAACACACAAAAGCAACAGACAATCTTCTCCTTGACAAAACAAACCAAATGAAACAAAATGTAGACAAGACTCGACTAAACATTTCCTAAAACATGACGAAAACTTGATAAACTAGGACTAAATGGATGCATGTTTTCTCATGCATCACATAGCAAAATCAGCAATCACAAGCGAGATAGCCTTAGTAATAGGCAATAACTCCACTTGGATAGGAGAGCTAGCCTTCAAAAAGTGCATTTGACCTATTAGGATTAGGCCTTGAGAGTCTCGAATGATGACCACCAAACTCGTGTCAAGAGTTGAATCTTTCCATCAAGCGTCCATGTTGAGCTGCATGGTGTCAACACACGGAGGCGACCATGAAGAGGTTGTAGTAGAATTACTACTCTGTTGTTGTACCTATAAGAATTTTGAGCATATATGAGAAGCGTGCTCGATTAAAGCAATAGGATTGATAACAGTATCCTCAAACAACAATTTATTCCTAGCATTTCAAATGCTCCAAATGGTATGTACAGCCAATGAAAAGGAAGAACATTTGCTGGGACCACAAAAAATGTGCAAATCTCAAGTAACCAATCAACAAAGCAGTTATAATCATCATCATTCACATGGAAATTAAGAGAACTAGCAAGCCCATTAGTAGGAGTATGCAGACACAGAAACAAGCAATAAATAATATCTTCCTCATCACTCAAACAAATAGAACATAAAGAGAGAATTAGGACTACCATTTGGAAAGGTTATAGGAGGTCAGGACACCATTGCTCAATAATCGCCAAAGGAAGTGCCTAATTTTATGACTAGCCAACTTCTTCCAAATATTCTTCAAAAGCCCTTACTCAATCGGAGTCCGACTAGTACTAGCCATCTTATTTGCAAGTATTCTGGAATTATAGTTTTTAAGAATGTGATAGCCCTATTTAACCGAATAAGATCCCTCCTTGGAATGAATCTAGATGGTCTTATTCGGCTATGTCACAGGGGCAATACGAATCGAGGCAATTACATCTCTCTCAAGAGGAGAGAACAATAGATTAAGAGAATTCAAATCCCAGGTTCTACTGTCTGTGTGCATAAAGTTAGCTACAATGTTGAACATATTAGGATTCATAGGGGGTGGATATATGGTGGGTAGGTAGATTTGAGATCCAAGCATCCGACCAAATATTGGTATTCAAACTATTACTAATTCTAGAATAACCAAATTGAAAAGAGAGGATATACCTATTCTAATATTTTGCCACAACCACGATGGATGTCTACCAATCCTTGCTTCCAACAGATTGCACTGAGGAAAATAGATCCCTTTCAAGATTCTAAAGTATAGTGAATCTTGATTCAAAAGTAGCTGCCAAGCTTTTCTAACCAAAAGAGCAAGATTAAAGATAGTAAAATCCTTAAAGCCAAGATCACTGTGATCCTTAGGATTAGTCAGCTTTTTCCAACCAATCCAATGGATTTTTCTCGCTCTCAAATTACCTGCCCACCAGAAATTAGCAATTAAGCTATTGAGTTTGGAACAGAAGGTGGACGAAAATAGAAAGCACTGCATGGCATAAATGGGAATTCCAGCTAGGATAGCCTTGATGAGAATTTTGCACCCAGCCATAAACATAAGTTTATGTTATCAACTAAGTGCCCGTTGTTGGATATGAGTATAGATGAAGTTTAAGGCATCTATTTTTGGAATAACCCCCAATAGAAGGGAGCCCCAGATATTTTTCATTGGGAAGCATCGCGATCATCCCAAGAATATTAGAGATATTGTGAATCATATCACCATCTTCCCACTTTGAGAAGTAGATACAAGATTTTGAGAAATTAATATCTTGCCTAGAGTAAGTTGAAAAGAGTGACAGAATGGCTTTGAGATTGGTAATATTAGGAATATTAGCCTTAGCAAAAATCAGCGTATCATGAGCAAAGAGAAATTGATTGAGAGGAGGAGTATCATTGTTGAACTTAAGACTAGAAAATAACCCAGTGTAGTTTGCTTTATTGATAACATGAATCAATGTATCACACACTAGGAGAAAAAGAAAAGGAGATAGTAGATCTCCTTGTCTAATCCCCCTAGCAGACTTAAACCAAGAAAGAGGTTGACCATTAAACAACACACTGTAAGAGGTGGAGGTCACACAACTCATAACACAACTGATCCATTTTGACAAAAAGCAAAGTTGAAACATGACCTTTTTTAGAAAGTCCTAATTATGGAGATCATAAGCTTTTCTAAGGTCAAATTTGATGGGAAAAAACTGATCATTCTTCTTAAGAGAAGTACAAAGAAAATAAAAAGTTTCATGAGCTATCATAAAATTATCTTGAATGCACCAATCTTTAACAAAGGCACCTTGATATTCAGAAACAATCGATGATATCCAAGGTTTAAATCGGTTAGCTAAGACCTTAGAATAAACTTTATAGGCAAAATTGCAAAGTATAATGGGCCTGAAACTATGGATATCATTTGGACTCCCTTTTTTAGGAATAAGTGTTATGTAAATACTTTTGAGATTAGGAGGAACAGTGGCTGTGTTAAACATATTGTGGACGAGGTGTATAAGGTCTTCTCAGACCAATTTTCATTACTTTTGGTAGAAAAGCCCCGAGAACCTATCAGGTCTTGGAACTTTCATTCCTCTTATATCAAAAATAGCGACATTGATCTCTTCATCCTTAATAGAAAGAAGAAACGAGTCTGATATAGGCTCAAAAATTAAACAAAGAATACAGTCAATAATAGGTGAGAGATCTGAACTAATAGATGCACTATAAAGATCACAAAAGTGATTATAAATAAGGACAATCAGGTTCTTATTATTGTCAACCCACAAACTACAATCATCTTTTAGTTGATGATATTGGTTTAACCTGGATCTGATAGAAGCAGAATTTTGAAAAAAAGGATGTATTGTGATCACCCCATTTAAACCAATTTATACGCGATCTTAGAGCCCAAAACATTTCCTTCTCAAGGAGAGAATCCAAGTCTTTTTTTAATGGAGACTTCAAGATTTTTGCAATACAGAGCATGGTCTCTACATTGGGCCGAGAGAAGTTGTTCACTCAAGAGCTTCATTCTTTTCCTTCTATTAAAGTTTGGTTTTTGCTCCAAAAAGAAAGATTTTTCGTACACCAGAGAATTTTGTTACTAAAAACCTCCACAGGATTCCCTATCAATTCAAAATTCTAGAAGGAGGCCACTAACTCATCGTAGCCCACCTCTTTAAGCCAAAATTCTTCAAACCGAAAAAACTTGTTCTTAACCTTAAAAAGACTAGTATTAATAATGATAGGGCAATGATCCGAACCATGAATTGAGTCATGCAAGACTGTGACTTTCAAAAAAAGGTTGGGCCACTCAAGATAACTAATGCTCGATCAAGATGCTGAAGAATATTATTGGATCCCTATTGTAGATTAGACCAGGTAAACAAGTTTCTTTTGAAACCAAGATCAAGAAGAGCCCCATCAAAGATGAAGTTATTTAGGAGGGACAGGTACCCTGGCTCAGGCGAATTTCTACCTATCTTTTCCTCAGCAAAAAAAACAAGGTTAAAATAATACACGCAAAGCCAAGAATCATCATAATAACTCATGGGAAAAGGATGATTATTCCAAAAGAAAATTTAAGGGAGAAATTAGACTTTCCATATAAGAAAGTAGCTAACCAAAAGTTATCTCAATCAATGCTACAACACTGATTATCAATAAAAAATTTAGTGGAACTTAAGACCTCAATATTTAAACCATTGTTCCACCAAAGGAAGAGCCCTCCCAAATGGACAACGGGATCCATATTGAATCCAAAAGGGAAATGGCTATTTTTTATGTAACCTATTGACCTTGTTTGATGTTTGTTTTATTTTAATGAGAAAAACCAAAATAGGATGGTGGTATTTGATCAAGCCCTTTAAGAGATGAACTATTGAGGACTGGCCTAGACCTCGACAGTTCTATATAATATAAATCATTAATCATAGGGTGATAGCACCAGGAATCAAAAGAAATAGTAGCATTCAATGTTATCCTAATAGGGAATACAACAAACAGAGGAGATACTAGTTCATTGCAAAAAGTAAGAGTAATTGGTAACTAAATAATTTGAAAGTAAGAGATACATGGGACTACCTCCATAGGCTCTGGCTCCAATTCAACAACTTTAACTAGATTGGTGATGTCCTCCCAGCAAAAGGCTTGATCAATCATTTATTATGATGTGGGCGTAACCTTCTTCTTCTTGAAATATGTCATCACTCAGCCCTTGGTTGGCTGAGAGGAACCCTTGTGAAATTGAGGAAGACCTTGAATAGCTCTCATGAACACACCTCGCAATGATTAAATTGGTGAGATGTCTGGGAGATTCTAGCTGGAGGTGGGGTTGTTCAGAGTAAGGAAAGAGGTCTACAGGCCATAAGATTTAGAATGTTTAGCAATGGGCCTGATTATCTTGTGTCCCTTCCTTTTCCCGAAGCTCACCAAGAATGAGGTATGAGTATTAGGTTTAAGATATAATGATGATAGTGGTCAGCTGAGATATTTTGGATCGTAAAATTGATGGACTTAGCAAGGCATCTATTTAGCATTTCTAACCTAGTAATAGTAGCCATCGGAACCTCTATATTATTCTTACTGATAGTCATAGGTCTTTTGCCCTTATCGTGGGTCCCTTCTATGTTAAAAAAAGAAAGGTTCATATAGGAAGCCCGTCCTAATCCTTTATCACTTTCATTGAACCCAAGCAGGCAGCCCAAGACACCTCCCACTTTAGAGGCCATACAAGAGTGAGAGCTCAATGCAGAGAAGTTAATATGCCTGAGATTAACAGTACTGGGCATCACTTTAGAACAGCGAATATCATCATTCAGAGGAGTATGGAGAGCAGTTGAGACTGGTAGTGAAGAGACTAAGCATTTAATATTAGCCCATAATTTCTTCTCTACAACAAGGGATATCATATGATCTTGAAGATCCCTTGGTGCCAGAGCTATCAAACTCTCAATCATATTTGAAAAGTCCATTGCCACCTTGTTCTTTCCAGAATTAATTGTAAGGGGCTTCGACAAACTATGTAAGGATGGTGGGGGCTAGTTGTTCATGGAGGCTTTACAAGCTAAACCAACATTGGGGATAAGCACCGATCGGGAAGCCTCATCCGGAGTAAAATTTACCGCCTGAAGTAATCCCCAGTTGTGCCCTAAGTAAGGAGATCCTGAGGGAAGAGTATGGTTGCCCGAAAGGTTGAGGCTTGAAACCAGAGAACCATGTATGTAGCGTGAAGATGCTAGGGAGTCCACTTTCATCCAAGCCCCAAAGGGCAAAGTAGAGAGATTAGTCCCTTGTAGCAGAGCAAGTTTCAAACCCTCAACGCGATAGTCTAGGACCGAGTGACCAATAACACTGTAGTATTGACATAACAGTAGGAGCCGTTCGTACTTGAAGTTAATTTGCTAAGAAACTGGTGAGTGGCCCGTTAGCAAGAAGCCAGGAAGCAAGGATTTTGAGAGCCTTACCTGGATTTTGATTTAGAGGAAAGTACCTCAACCTGGAATTCCAAAATCTTCATCATCCACGCATAACAATCTGTGAAATAAAGATCCAATTTTGATAACAGTGTCCATAATCAAGAATCTCCTCAGAAGATCATGCACCTGCACAAAGAACTCAGTCATGGAGAAATCAACAGCAGCCCACGAAAGCATATTATCCGATCTTTTCAGGACCAGATGATTGTTTAAGATAGATTAAGGCATGTTATCCATAGCATACACTAGCTCCGATGCAAGTTTGAAGGTAAACAAAAAATACATTCAAGTGTATTTCATCCACGATGACATCCTCAGGGGCTAACCCCTATGATTTTACCATGCTTGCCTTAACATGTGCCACTTTAAATGGTTTTCTAGAGAGAAACTTTCCCAACAGGATGGGAAAAGAAGGGCCTTCCTTGAGACGCTGGATTTCTTGTCAAACTAGGGAGATGGCTTGATCTGAATTTGTACGGGAGTGGTTCCCCTGAGACTCAGTGGAAATGTAGGGAGAGATAAGGTCTTTGTTGTGGGTACTGAGCTTTGGCGAGGGTGAAGATAGAGTCAGGTTTAGGGATGGTGTTTGGTCGTCAATGTGTTGTGGGGTATCCATCTGGATCAGTGGAAGGGTTGGAAGGAGTTGATCAGTGATAGCAACGTCAGTTTGGATCGGAAATTGATCAGAGTTTATGACGCTAAATAGATCAGGGATAATAAAACCGGCTAGGAGGAGAGAGCTCTGTTTAGGAGAGAGTTCCGTTTAGGAGAGAGAAAAAAAAGGTTCTTCGTAGTTAGAGTTGTAGTTACAATGGTCTTTTGGTTTTCTGCAATTATAATGTCTTCTATGGTTTGTAATAGGTGTTTTGGGTAACTACTTAACCAAAAAACAAAGTCGCTGAAGTGAAGACTTCCTGTACCAATTACCCGCTTAGGACAGAATAAAAAAAAATTAAAACAAAAGCTCCATAAATGAAATAAGGATCTTCCGGTGCATGTGAACCAGTTTTGGGTAGGGTAATACAAAGGCCGGGACATGGACCGGTTTCGGCCCATCACGTGCACGTCTCAGTCCCGTATTTATTTTTTTTGTTTATATTGGTGCCACTATTTCAGATTTAAATTGAGTGAAAATTATAATTCAATATATTTTGGTTAACTTAACTAATTTTTTACTTGACCTAATAGTTGTCATTTTTCTTAATTTGCTCAATTTTCCTGGTGGATGGCGTAATAATTGTATATGAATTTATATTACTAAAAGTAGAAGATATTTTTAGAATAACTTAATAACATTTACAGTCCTGAAATTTGGGGTATTTAATCAATTTAAAACAAAATACAAATCGATCCATGTGATTGATTGGCTCATATGAGGTGTTCCTATTAACAGCCGGGAAGACGGAGGCTCACGTGGTCGTGGGTCCAGTGGAGGATTGTCGGAACGCACGTGCACTCACATGAGCTCCGATGACGCGTGTCCCTTGGGATACCAATTAATTGGCGTTCTTCGGCGTTTGGAGATTGTTGTTGAACGGGATAGCAATACAAATATTATTATTTTTATTTTTTTGCATTTTTTACAATTCTGATTTAAAATATATAATTAAATCATGAACGGGACTTTCAAGATTGATCAATTGTAAATTGTTTTTTTCATTTTTCTCACATTTTATTTTGCTAGCCATTCTTATTGCATTTTTTCATGTCAGATTGAACAGGTAAGTTTTATTAAAATTTCCAAGGAATACATTTGTTGATCCTTAGGTTCCCAATGACTGAATCAATCAAAAAGAGAATGCTCTCTTAATTATTCAATTTTATTTATGAATCAGAGAATTCACAAATATGCTTTTTTTTTCTAAGCAATTTTGTGATAGGTCCTTTTGTTACCCAATGAAAAAGAAAATCACGATATAAAAAAACAGTCTAGCGTTTATGCACATAATTTAATTTGCTGTAAAACCTTAAAAAAACATCTTTTATGATTTTTAAGGTAACTTCATATGATTTTATTAAATAAACAGTGACATGTAGCTTCAAAATATCTAAATTAAATACTGCAATTGTGTTTATTTTAAAATAAACTTTTAGCCGGTATCTATCGGTAACTGTCGGCTACTGGGGTCTCTAGAGATAGGGAATCTAATTGGCACCCCACCAAATTCACGATTTGTCCTAAGCTTTTCTACCTCTCGAGATGGACTGGTGACCAAATTTGGACATTGCAAATTAAATGTTACATCGCAATGGGCAGTTGGAAAAAACCAAAATAGGTCTATGTAAGCGGAGTCTTGTTGCACATGATCAGATCCATCCCAAAGGAAATGGTCCCAGAAATCCGTTTGCATCTGCCAAGATTCGGTTGTCAGCTTCCAGATTTCAATTTACGTACTGATTTTTCTTCTGAAACTCACTCCTTTTTCTTTTTTCCTTTTTCCCATGAAGATCGGTTTACCGACTGACAGAACCCTTCATTCTTTTGCCAAACTTTAATCTAGGTCACAATAGTTTTTTTTGTTTGAAATTTAGGATACTATAGTTAGAACCAGAATGGATTAGGTAAGAATTGAAAAACATTCCGTACAATATAGAATCTGGGTAAATTTTGCTGAATTTTTTCTTCCGATGAGAACATTTCTTACAATGACATGTATTTTTGGGTTATAATAATATTTATTTTATGCGATATCGGCTCGTATAGTTTTTTTTTTTACTTAAGTTGCATAATTTTAAAAATTTTCAAAAAAGTTATCATGTATCTTTTAATCCATACCGTTGTAAAAAAAAATTTAATACCCCTAATTCAACCCCAGTTAGTAGTATATTTTTCCATTTTTGGTCAAGTGTTTCACGTGGTTCCGCTTTAAAATAATTTGCCAATGAGATGTTCTGATTAGATCCGGGAGATTAAATCCATGAGATGCCTTAGTCCAAGTATGCCGGATATATGATGAGACAGAATGTCGTCAATTCTTCCGGTATCAATTCTTGTGACGAGTATGGAACTATTTTAAACAGAAGATGTGATCAAGCTGGTGTATTTAGAAATTTATCGCACAAACCCACATTCTCTCGTTTGAAGCAAAGAATTAATAAAAAGAGCAAACTCAATTGCATAAGAATAACCTTTATCGAAAAAGGAAAAACACAGGTGCGACTAACGATGGACCTGGAGAGGCTCCATAGAAGCGTATTTCAATCTCTGTTATTTTCGTTTCCCTTAGTAATTTTTTAACAACCGCACTTGAAGAACAGTCCAAATCGTAAACATGGGGCGCTGGGCTCGTTGAGGGGCTCATGCCGTATTTTTTCAGTTAAGAACATTCGCACTCCTGTTTCCGGAGCCGTCGTCTTTACCGTTTCTCTGTTGTTCACATCAATCTCAATTTTGTGCCCAATTTTTTCTACAACCATGTCTGTGTCACAATTCTCGTCTTTGTGTCCATAACAGTTCAGGTTCATTTTTGTAATATAGTTAACTATTTTAAACTTAAACATTATTACGAATAAATTTAAAAATGTTAATATTAATTTTGAAGTAACAAAAATAGTGATTTTTTTTAAATAATTTTTGGCCACATAAATTGAAAAAATTGTTTAACTACATCAATTGTATTATTGGATACAAAATAATTTATAAAATTGTTAACAACATATTTGTTTTAATAGAATGATGCAAAGTAGAAAAAAAATTAAAATTGTTTCTAGGAAATATTTTTAATAAAAAAAGTATGAAAAAATAATATCATAGACTAATCGAGACATATCATGCATGCGAGGTTTTTAAATATTCTACTGATATGCCGCGTGTGAGCCTCGCCTAATTCCCTCATTCCCTGATTGGTGCATGCAATGCACATGGCAAGGACGAAGACATCACACCCTCTAAGTGTGCCTCGTCTAAAGAAATTTTACTCATTTAACTTTCTTTCTCGACTTGGTCTTATTCATTAGATATGCTATTACTTTTTACTTGTTTAATTTGAATAGGAATAAAGGAACTACGTTGATAGCCACACGGTCCAAGTCTGTCTTCTTCAATTCAAACAATTTGTTTCACATGTTATTTTCTTAATTGGATATAAAAACTTTAAAAATATGTTTACATATTTATATACAATGAGAAGAGATGGAAAGATAATATACCGTCCAAATTGAAAGTGGAGGAGTACGTAGAAGGTGGTCGGGAGGCAACTTGTCCTCTTCACCGGATCGGTTGTAGCTTTTACCATACCATACATGCTGGGACCAACGGTACTATGATTAAAATGAATGTAATATCAATTGTCTAATCAAAGTTTAAGGTGGTTGTTAAAGTAAAAATCCGCTTAGGTCACGCTTCCATTGGGAAATCTATGGGGATAAAGGTGATAGTCAATTTTTTTTTAAAAGAAATTTAGTATTCTAAATTGTGTATCATCTAATCATATTTAGCAAGAGATCTCACAAATCACAATAATATTTTTTCAATAGTAAAGATTGAAAATAAATTATTTTTTTACCATTTGGACAAACTTGGTCATAATAGAACACTCAAAATGCTCTTTACAAGACATGAACGGAAAAAAATTGAGCTGGCTATCATTTTTCAGAATTAAGAGTTTTATTCATTTGATAACACCCCAACTGGTTGCACTGTTAAAAAAAGTAACGACATTTGAACCAATACCAAAGGGTTTGATCTGATTCAGATAATTTATGCGGTAGTTGAGCTAAACGATTTCAAAATTTTTTTCTGAATATTCAATAAAATACAATTCCGTATATTTATGTTTGACCAGTGGGAGAAAAAAGTACTCTCGTGGCATCGGCATTTGTGAGTAGGTATGATCTTTTGAGGGTCAAAAGCTGAAATTTAATGGATCAATGGATGAGACAACTAAATGATCATCTGACATAATATGTACTAACCGTATATTTTGTTTATGATTAAATTCACAATTTCTTCAGGTAATTCCTTAATTTATTTTATATATAATATCTCATGATCTCATCAACTCTCATAGAGCAATATTAGTTTTTTTTAACGTATTTAATCATCACTTATATTCACCATAATAAAATTTTCTAGGGTCCACCCATCGTTAAATTTTATAAGGACTCATAGTAAAATCAGTTCAATCTAAGAACGCTTAATTTTACAATTCTTTCATAATATTTACTAGAAAAATATACATCTTATTTTTTAAACAAATATACATTTTGTTGATATAAATAATACAATCAAATAAGTTAAAATTTTCTTAAAAATAATAATACAATATCACAAGCGGTCAAGCCAATTGTGCTCAAAAGTCAAAAGAGTACTATTGCGTTAATAAAACCAGAAACCAACAATTAATACTGTGATTGGGTAAAGCCATGGTTAAGTACGCTGGAGAGCACTTATCAAAAGACAAATCATCTTTGGAAGGACGTGCAATTTATAACGATATAGTGGCAATGATGCTCATGAAATTAAGATTGGTCACCTAACTTTTCCAACAAAATGCAAACAAGCAGAACACTACCGCCAGATAAATCAAGGTCATGACCAACAAATATAATATGGTTTCAATTGAAAAAAGGTATCCAATCAATAAATCACTCTGTCAATGTTTCCTATATTTTGAAAAGCACTGCCTCATTACCCAAAAAATACTAGTTAGAATTTAATATAGGACACACATTTTATGTTTCTTACAAGATTAACATATTAGGAACGAAATAATAATTACCTCATATTAGTCAGGATTAAGTATAAGACACGCATTTCATAGTTCCTGCAAGACTAACATGTTAAGGACAAAATAGTAATTATCTCATTTTACACATGTATTTCTATTAGTTGGAATGCCATATTTCTATTGATCAGAATAACATGGTGCAATTAGTCAGAATGATGTGTTGCTATTAGTCTAAATGACATATTGTTTTTATTCTATAACTATACATTCATTTTAGTCTTAAAATGAAGTGTGTGCCATTTAGATATAACATAGTATACTATTTAGACATAGCTAATTATCATAGACTAATTTTATAAATGCCCAATTCTGCCAACGAAGGACGACCATCGAAGGTTAACCTCGAAGACCTCTAAAAGCTTTCATTAAAAAATCTAGAAACATTACTTGTAATTATTAACTAGTTGTTATGTGGTAATTGGTAGACACTAGTTGCATTTATGACTTGACTTCCTTTACATGTCTATATAAATGTTTGCTACTCTCATTTGTAATTACCCAAAATTTTATGAAAGTAATCTCTCTCTAAAATCTTACTTGTGTTACTCTTCCCTCTAAACTTAGATTGTTGTGAGAGAGTGTTGGCGGAAGACAAACTAAAGGAGAGAAAGTTTGTCCGTGACATAAGTCTGTCATTTAAATATAGCTCATTATATCATTTTGATATATTTCAATATGCTATTTTGATACAGCTCAATTTGTCATTTAGACGTTAAGACATGCTGTTGTGGAGATAACAGATCAATAAAGAGAAGTAGAGATTAGAGTTAAAATCTCACTCATAAGCTCATCAACTATTATTATCAGATCTGCTATTTTAATATAATTCAGTCTGTCATTTAGATGTCGGGACAAATCTTTATCATGGAGACACTCAGTTAGTAGAGAGAAGTAGAGAATGTAATTGAGATCTCACTGGTGGGCTCATCGATCATCGTCGAGATCTCACCACTCATCTCAAAGTCTTGCTTCTATCGATATTGTTTGCTCTGCAGTCCTAGAATATAACATCTTCTCTCTTCAGAGTTTAGACCCTGTAAATAACTTTTTTTAGGATAAGTGTAACACTTGCCTTTTTATTATGATTCGAATTCAACTCCTCAAATATAATGATATTAAGTTTGTTAAAGAAAATATATATTTGTTACACAATTTTGTTAGGAATTCATCAACTAGGAAATAAAATTGTGCAAAGAATACAAATACAAAATATAACGTGGTCTGGTCTAATTTCCACGTCCACAGAAAAAAATAAAAAAATTTATTGATTGATACGAGTTAGTACACTATGATTAACATATCTTTATAAAACAGATAATATTTTAGAGTAAAAAAATATACTTAGGTCGAATTAAAATTATAAAATAAGAATTCAAAATTCAGTTGAGAGAAAAAATAGCATCCACCAACCTCTCGCTTTTTCGTTTTTATTCTCCCTTTGCTTGTACAAAGAAGTTAGCGCCCCGCCACTTACTCCACTTTCACGCTGCAACTAATACATTTTACTCTATTTTCAAGTTAGTTTAGATTATCTTTTAAATATCTGTACACCAGTTTTCTTCGAACATAAAGCAAGGCGCGCTGGAGGTGGCATAGAGAATGGTTCCAAAGTTGGTCCATGATTATTATAAAATTAAAGGCATGTTGGCTATGTGGGCCACTTGTCTACCCTATCTCCGCGATCTACTCACTCCAGGTGGGCCTTTTTGTAATCCACGAGATTCTTCCCTGATTTGCGCTTAGTTATTAAACTAATTTGTAAGTGGTCAATTCTAAGAATAATTGACCTAATTTAGTCAAAAACTCAAAATCCAAAAGTTATATGTTTACTTATGATTTTATTGTGTCGCCTTTCTAAACCTTTACAAAAAGCCTAGACAAAAAGAAAGCATTTATGAAAATAACTATATGAACAAAGAGTAAAATGACGGGTGAGTATATATTTGATTAATAATTCTATGGATATTTTAGCGTTAAAATTGTTAGTTGTTTTATATGAAGATAATGTTTCAGAGCACATAGGCTCACCAACTTCCGGGGAGAAGGATCATCGAAAGAGTAGCTATTCTAAATAATTTGTAACTTTGTTGTTTAATCTATAAGTGTAGTTCAAAAAACAATTTACTAAAGCTCGGAAATCTCTCTTAAGCTCATTAACGGAAATTCTTAGTTTCAATCAATTTGTGGTTGCAATCAAACATATATGCACAATACAAAAATTAGTTTCAATGGCCGTTTTGTATGCATTTAATGATCTAGTGATCGAGTTCGTTATAAACTGAATAATTTTTTTAGCTCTGCTTCTAGAAAAGTGAATGCGGAAACTTAAGTTGATTGACCATCTATATAATATGTACTTCATGTTTCCTAGTAATTGTAACAAGTCTCTGAGATTGAAAAAGTATCAATCCAAGAAACATTATAATTGAACTTTTTAATTTTTCACTTCTCGAGCTGTCTACAAATTTTGCTAATTCGAAAGTGATTCACTGACATGCATAGACAATCTGTCAACCTGCGAGCATTCCAAGCAAGTATTAGGAGTCATGTTTGTAGTAACAATAGAAGCGTGTTGATCTCTTTCCAAGATACTTTTATTCCTAAACGTCCAAATAGACAACCACATGTACATTACAAATGATACATATCTTAATTCTCAAAACACTCGAGAATTTTAAACATACCAACCAACCAATTTCCAAAATAGGCCCTGGTCTTTACCAAAATTTCCTATTGGGTCCCTCCTTTGTCATAAATGGTTAATCAGTCCCTGTTTTATTCAAAAATATTGGTCTCGGGTCCCCACCGACCAAATCAGACTTTTTATTATTTTTTTGTCATGTGAAATGACTATTTTACCCTTCACAAAACGACAAATTCTATCTTATTTTTGTCATTTTGTAAAGGGTAAAATAGTCATTTCACATGACAAAAAAAAAATAAAAAAGTCCGATTTGGTCGGTGAGGACCCCAGGCCAACATTTTTAAATAAAACAGGGATTTAATAATCATTTATGATAAAAGAGGGACCCAATAGGAGAATAATGTAAAGACCAGGGACCTGAGGGTAATTTGCCCTAAATTGATATATATTATGACCAAATTGACTAATAAACCAAGTATCATTTGCATGAAATATAGATATAGAATCATCACTAATAGGATGGGTAGCGCCATCCGCAATGGGTTGTGGCCGTTGACAAAGCGAGAAGAAATAAAAATTAGTTGTATAAAATTGGAATACAAATCAATTAGCTATTGTGCTTTCTCGAAAAGTAAAACTAGTGATTCCAATATCCCCTTGTACAATTTAAAACGGATCAAATAAAATCTGATATAAATTTTTCGGTCACCGGTCACAATTCATCTTATTACATGGCATAATTGTCAACATAAAATACTGATCTTCTTTCTCGTTCAGAAGCACAGGAAAATCGATTGCATCCAAACAATTGTATCAGCGGCTTACTTGAAAATCCACAAATCTCATGGAATATATGAGACTAAGAATTATGAATTCCGTCTGATATGAAATTCCAACCCAAGACATGCAAACGAACCAAGCCATAATGCTCAGACTAGGAAGGACTGAATAGGAGAGAAAGCAAAACTAATTAGAGATGGACGCAAAGCATAGGGTTCAAAGGGGGATAAACTTGAGAAGTGTGTGATTAACTTTCTCAATCTAGTGGGATTCAAGATTTTTTATTTACTGACTAAATTAGTTTGTTTTCCAGGTATTACAAAGAAAAATGATGAGATGGCGTACAGAATCTGATATGGATATTAAAGTTAGATAATAAAGTGCGCCGATCATCATATGATTGGCCTCACGGTGTAATTAACCGTTTTTGAAAAGTACAAGGGATCATATACGTGTAGGGATTATCTGAATCAATTTCTAGTATAGGGTATAAATTGGAGTTTTATAAATGTGTAAGGGCATAATTGATCTTTGTTCCTAAAAAAATTTGTCTACTCAATTACGGGTTGTGTTAAAAAATATTGAAGTTTCTATAATGGGTATCAACTTGCACCATTTCAAAAAATGACTAACTTTTTTATGAAAAAAGAGCTCGTTTTGGCATAAGAAAAGTAATGTAAAATAAAAAAAAATCATTTACTATTAACACACCAACATATCATTTATTGACTGTTTAGAAAAATAATTGCCAAAAAGAGACCCAATTTTGATCTATTAATTCCGTTCTTACATTTGTTTAAAAAGTATTTTTTTTCTCCATAAAGCACATTCTAATTTATTTATTTTTCAAATAAAAACATCTATATTTTCCATTTTTCTAATAAATAAAATATCAGTTTTTTCTTTACTTTCGTTGCAGCTACTTTCTTTCCCTACACATTTGTTCCAAGCTTTCACAATCCATTGCTCTACCAAACAATACGAACGATATTGGACTGGCACAAGTAGGACTTAGAATTATTTAAGAAAATATTCATGTTCTATTCATATGAATATAAAAATAATCACGGATTATTTAAAACAGAAACTCATTAGTGGTCAACTTTTGATATTACATATTTCTAAAAGAAAAAGACAAGCTCGTATCAAATTAGATCAAAGGGAGGGCCACGTGTCACCGTTAAGCGTAATTAAAAATGATTTTCATGCACGAGTGATTAGGGGGCCATTAGTTGTCGCATTCACTATCTGGTTGTTGTTACCCAATGGCCCATACTCCCAGATTTGACATATCTTAAATCTGTTCGTTAGCCCAAAACCCATCCCTGTTAACTAAATTTTTTTGGGAAAAATAAATAAATTTATGTTTGATTGCTAATTTTTTTTATTTTTTTTGTTTTTAGATTTTCAAAGAGTTGCATCTGTCTACTTTCTGCAATTTGAATACTTTTTACAAGATGCGATTTGAACTTTCTATTAGTTTCTATTTTCAAATATATATTTTACGAAAAAATTTAACGGAAAATAACTTTCTATTACATTTTTTGTTACAAGAATATTTCTAATTTTCCGCACTTCATAAAACTATCTGTTTTAAAAGACAATTCTCATAACAAATTTTGTTCAAATGCGTAAAATGACCAAAAAAATTGAAAAAATTTATGCACTAACAACCAATTAGCAGAAAAGCATTTACTCTGGCATGAAATCAAATTTACATATAATTTTCTCCCAATATTTTTTCCACTGAAGAAAGAGGGCTTGAACATCAGTGCAAACACATAACCATTAAGCCACATTTTTTCTATTCAGTTCATAAGGAAATGAAACTATTTAGTAATATTTAGATATTTTAATATTGAATATAATCAACTACATAGATATCTTTTAAGAAAAATATTGTCCCATTGATGATCTAAAAGATAGAAGGATAAAATTTCCGTGTACTATTTAATCCTTTTTTACGTAGGAGTAGTTTCTCTTTTGGCATGTGCCAATTGAAGCCACGAGAGAAGTGACTTGCTAGTAGTCGACCGTTGTCTTAATCTGCAGTGGTTGGTGCTTCATCAGAGACAATAAATATGCACCACCGACAGTAAAAAGCTAATAATCGTTGATCAGCCAATTAAGGCACCAACATCTGCTTCTGCATTCCAATCAATGAAGTGGGCATTTATGAAACTTACACAAACGACCAAGCAGAGAAACATCATCTACAGGCTCATTCCAACAACAACCAAACAGGTATTAACTGGCCGTGCCACTTATAAAATTACAACCCACTCGACTGATTTATTTAACTTTGAATTATATAGACTTTGAAATGTGGCAAATTAATTGTAATATATATTGACTCTTAAGCTAGTTAGTTTGTTAGTAAATTTCTTTATTCTTTGAATTTTGTTGTGACAATTTTGTGAAATTTTGTTAGTACCTAATTTAGTAAACATGTACATTGCTTATCCCAAAAAACAAATGAAATTAGTTTTCTACTTATCAAATATCAACATAGTTAATGAACCGACTCATCTAGATCCTAGTAACATTTACGGCAAAATGCAAAATTAGTTTATGGTAAATAGTAATATTCCTCCACACAAAAAAACTGGTATTGGTACTACAGGGGCTCTTGTAACTTTGAATTAATAGCGGAAAAGGCTCGAAGTTCGAATAGAAGAACCTACAGCAATAAACCGAACAGACCAAACTGAAGGTTAAATCATGCAATTATCACAAATTACATAATTACACTATAATTATAATTAATTACAAATTAACATAAATAAAGTGTTACTACCTCTTGTAGCGTGACCAAGATTCGTCCGTAGGGTTGTGGGCGAGGCGTTGGTCGAAGCACGATCACAAACAAAGCGGATCGAGTGCTCGAAATTCACGAATTGCCCTCGAACATATATCTTAAGGAACTACAGGTACTAAACCGTAATATTCACCTCTGAGTGTAAATCTGAGTGGATATGGGTATGGCAAAAGTGCCATTTAGTCACCCACGATATTCCTTTTATGGAAAAAAATCCAAATTAGTTGCATGGAGAGTTGGTGCCATTTGGGCCCAATCTCTCATGCAAACTTTGGATTTAGTAGGAGCTGGCCCAGCTCCAATACAAAATATCCAATTTGGATTTTTGTGGTGTTGGGCCAACAATCTCCCACTCATTCATTGTTGATCACAATCTACAATGGATGCTACAAGGGCCCAAAATTCAAAAATTAACACTCAATTATTATCGACCACAATTGATAATGTACAGATAACGATCTATAGGATTTCGTGCGATCAGCACATATCGAGTATGTTAGCTAAATTCACAAGCACAGTCATACAGACTAAGTGAATAATAGCATCTCGACTTCTTGCATAAGAAAAATGTGCTTTCACCCCAGGACCCATGTCACATTCCATTGTTCGCACTATGATTTCAAACAATTTTATTCGTGTCCACTATTGTACTTTTCAATACAATTGGTGCACTTGGACAACAAATCTCGAAATGTGATGGACAGAGTTCCTTCTCCCTTAATTATATTCTTTTCATAATGATTTAGTCTACTTTTCTAGTCAGTTCTGCCAGGTCGAATCTATAAGTCATAACCTTTTCATGAACTTTCTAAGCTAGCAGCACTGAATCATATTTCCAGAATATGTTTAGGATCTTAAGGACAAAGATTGGGAACCACAGTTCTCGAAACGCAGTCTCACACCAGGGATTGTGAAATCAATGAACTTTTTCATCCCATCCAGTGGTCGAACAGCACATGAGATACTCATTTTCATGTTTTGGTGTAAATTCCTTTATAAAGGAACACATGTCAATTAACACCATACTAGAGTCATAGCCACAGCTTAACTCTAGGCTTTGAGACAGAAGGTATGATAAGTTCCACTTCATACTTATCATATGGATTACAGAAGATCCAAATGCAATAACTCATTATTACATCCCATAACAAATCTTGCTCTTTTAGCAAGACAATATTATCGCCGTAGGACATTGCACATCAAAATGTCCAACAGCTACCTCATATCAGTCAAGAATCAACACATTTGACTCCCACTGACGTAAACACCCGTGTGAGTGGGCTACTTCTCTGTCTGACATGTTACACAAGATTTTCATATTGCCAAAAAATAAAATTCTTTATTTATAAACGAAACCGTCGTAAACCTAATGACTTTACATGTTTCTCGAACACTTCTCGAGATAACGCTTTAGTCATAGGATCTGCAACCATATCTTGTGTAGATATGTATTTCATACACAACTCATTGTGTTTCACTAAACTTCTAACAAAATGAAATTTAATGCCTATATATTTAGCTCTGCTATGGAAACGTGGGTCCTTAGCATAAGCTATATCCGCTTCGTTGTCGCAGAATAAATTCACAGGTTCTTCTGAGTTGATCAAGGATAGGTGATTTAAGAATCTCTTCAGTCATACCGCTTCCTGTGCAGCATGAGCCGAGGCTACATATTCGGCTTCCATAGTTGAGAGGGATATGCAAGTCTGTTTCTTGTTGCTCCATGAAATGGCAGCCCCTCCTAACAGAAAAATAAAGCCGGATGTAGACTTGTTCTTATCAATATCACCACCCCAATCAGCATCAGTGTAACCTTTCAGCTTTAGGTCTCTACCTTGATAGCAAAGTGAATATTCTGCAGTGGCATTCAAATACTTCAAAATTCCCTTGACAGCTTTCTAGTGAGCATTACCAGGGTTAGATTGATATCTGCTTGCAATGCTTACTGCATAGCAAATATCAGGTCTCGTACATAACATCGCGTACATGAGACATCCAACCGCATTGGCATAAGGAATCTTTTCCATATTCCTTATCTGTTCAGCTGTGATTGGAGATTGGTCTTTGCTCAAATTATGACCTTTCACTAATGGAACATACTTGGGATTGCTACGATTACAATTAAATTGTTCTACTACTTTACGAATATACGTCTCTTGTGAAAGAGACACTATTCTTTTCGAACGATTCCTCGAAATCTTAACTCCGAGTATGTAATTAGCTTCTCCTATGTCTTTCATATCAAATTTGGATGAAAACCAAGTTTTGATTTTGACAAGCAGTTCCATGTCATTTGAGGCTAAGAGTATGTCATCAACATACAAAGTGATGATGATAAATTTCTTACCTGATCGCTTAACATATACACAATGATCTTCGTCTATCATGATAAAATCATTTGCCATGATGGTTTCATGAAAACGAATATACCACTGTCTAGAAGATTGCTTAAGGCCATAAATTGATCTATTCAATTTGCAAACCTTCTGTTCGCAGCCTTTTTGGATGTAGCCCTCAGGCTGAATCATATAGATTTCTGCATCCAATTCTCCATGGAGAAAAGCAGTCTTAACATCTATCTGATGTAATTCTAGATTCATGTTAGCAAGCATAGCCAAAATGACCCTAATGGACGTGAATCTAACAACAGGAGCAAAAGTCTCCTCATAATCTATTCCAGCCTGTTGTTTAAATCCTTGCGCAACTAGATGAGCTTTATATCTTTCGACACTGCCGTCTGAGTTACATTTGACTTTGAGAATCCACTTATTCCCAATAGCCCTACGTCCTTTAGGTAGATCAACCAGGTTCCAAACCTGATTTTTAGTCATGGAAGATATTTCTTCCTCCATAGCTTTAATCCAATCATTCTTTTGGGGAGATGACAGAGCAACAGAAATATTTCTGGGTTCGTCTACATCCTGAAGTATGGTCAATAAAACTTCTCCTGGATCACCAAGTTTTTTCAGTGATATTAAGGAGGCATTAGCCTCACCTTCGATAATAAATCGTTGGCGAGGTATGATGGTTCTACCAGACCTACGAAATTCTCGATTCTGATAAATATCTCTCATATACTCATCATATCTGGGAACCGTACTATTACTAGGCAGAAATTCCGTACTCCCACTGGAATAGGGAACCATAAGCCTTTCAGGACTTAGACGAGCATCTTCCGGACCATGTTGAGATGGAAAATCACTACTTTCCATCTCAGTTCTCCCACTCGGAAGATTAGATCCAGAAGGCTCTGGTTCAAGTGTTTCATAAAGATCAAGGTTATTGCTAACCTCTTTCAATTTAGGAAACTCATTCTCCAAAAAGGTGACATTACGTGACTCAGTCTCTGTTACATGTCCATTATCCAGTTCACTAATGAACATGTATCCTTTAGATACCTCAGGGTACCTTATAAAGATACTTTTTTTACCTCTCGGTCCTAATTTACCGAAAGCATTTGAGGTAGAATAGATATAAAACGCACATCCCCATGGCTTAAAATAGGACAAATTGGGTTTCCGATTTGTCCACATTTCATAGGGTATGGTTGTAACAGATTTTGAGGAAACACGGTTGAGAACATATGCAGTAGTTAGGATCGCATCTCCATAATAAAATATTGGCAAATTTGTCTCTGCCATCATAGACCTAACCATGTCAAGAAGGGTTCTATTCGTTCTTTCAGCTACCCCATTCTGTTGAGGCGTATAAAGAATGGACAACTGATGTTCAATTCTTTTTTCGACACATAGTGCTTTAAAATCATCTGAAAGATATTCATGGCCACGATCTATTCGTAAAGCCTTTATCTTTCTTTCTTTCTGATTCTCAACAAAATTCATGAATGTCATGAAGCAATTTAATGCTTCTGACTTGTGAGAAATCAGATATATCAGACTATATCTCGAATAGTCGTCAATGAAAATGATGAAATAATAAGCACCATGTCTCGCCCTCACATTCATTGGGCCACATATGTCTGAGTGAATTAAATCTAATGAAAATTTAGCTCTAGTTCTAGTACCGAATGGTTTTCTAGTGCTCTTTCCTTCTAGACACGCAATGCATCTAGGTAAGACAGATTTTTCTATCTTTCCTAGCAGTCCAGCCTTAGCTAGACAATTTAAATGTTCTTGGCCCACATGACCAAGTCTAGAATGCCATAGTTTAATGTCGTCTTGTGACGAATTAGAACTTACGACAAAAGAAGTACTATCATATGGGACAATATCCAATACAATAAAACCTTCCGATTTGAAACTGCTACCATAGTACACATCATCCAAAAATAGTTTTACAATATCATTCCCAAACAACAGGGAAAAACCTAAAGACATCAAAGTAGTAACAGAGACTAAGTTCCTACGAATATCCGGAGCATATAACACGTCATGTAGAATGAGAGCACGTCTACCACTAAGGTGTAAACTGCTAGTGCCCAGACCTTTTACTTCTACTGACGAGTTGTTGCCAACAAAAATGGTCTTTGCTCCATTTGGCAATCTCCGGAATTCAACAAAAGAACTTTGATCTCTAGCTACATGATCGGTTGCTCCCGAATCTATCACCCACAAAGAATGTGATTCAGCAAGTAGGGTACAAGAAGATACATTAATCTCAATCACATTTGAGTTTGAATGTATCTGCTTAGGCATATTGCAATCTTTTGCAAAATAGTCTTTCTTCTGGCAGTTATAACATTTTACCTTAGAAATATCTTCTTCTTTTTAGACCCTGAGCTACCAGCTTTGATGCCTAGGTCAGCAGCTTTTGGAACAGAAGAATTCTTACCCTTTCCTTTTCCTTTTCCCTTCTTCTTACTCTTGGAGCTATTTGAATTAATCAAATTAGCTTCCGGGTAAGATCTTGTAGCTAGAAGACGATTTTCTTCTAGCTCAAGATGTCTAGCGACATCCTCAAATATCACTAGATTATCAGAATGGTAAGATTCATCTTTATTTGTTCCCAACTTGCAGGTAAGGAACGAATGATAGCTTGAATCTGCTGCTCGTCACTAAGCATATGACCGGCCTCAGCCAGGTCACTGATCATGTTGGACATCATTCTAAGATGTTTTCTCATGGTAACTTCAGGTTGTTTCTTGAAGGTGTCAAACCTTATTGTCAAAGCACGTAGCTTTGACACAGAAAGCTTCCCGAATTTAGCCTTGAGAGCATCCCAAAGCTCTTTCGCATTTTCATAAACGCGAAATTGCCTTGTGATGTCATCCATTATGGAGCTTAGAAAAATTAGATGGGCAGTGGAATTCTTCTTTTTCCAAATAGCATAGGCGTCAAGGTTACGCCTATGTTGAGCAGTTGTACCTGTTTCAGGTTTGGGCATGATGACTCTAACCTGCTCGAGAACCTCTTGTTCTTCGAGCACGTATTGAATCTTCATGCTCCAATTATCGTAGTTGTCTCCGTTGAGCCTCAACTCACAATTCAACTCAGCAATTATCGTTCTAGATGCTACCGTCATGTCTAAAGGGAATATTTAAAATATAAGCATATATTAGAAATTTGATTTCGGCAATATGAAACAGTTTACTATAATCTCACAACTTTAATTTCACGTAATCTTTGATTACTCTCGAAATTGGAGTGGGTCGCTAGTGTGCTTCCCATTACCATTCAAGAGTTAATCTCTAACTACGATGTATTAAAGTTCACTTATAGTAAACTCAAGTGGCACATGAATAAAATAAACACAATTTATTTATTCACGTAGTGCAATTGTACATAAACACGCATACAAAAACACAAGTATACAGTTTATAAAATAAGTACACAACTTATTATTGAAACATAACTTGTACAATACAGTTACATTACACATTGTTTTTATTTAAAAAACAAGAAAAAACAAATCAAAACATAACAGAAATATCCATATCATGAGATCGGTCCACCCGAAATGGATGCTCGGATGTCCCGGTCTCATACCCCTCATCCTCCTCTGGATCCTCCTCAGGATCCTCCTCCGGGTCCTCGACCGGTCCATTCTCTACAATAGGACTACGAAGAACAGGTCGGGATGACTCCCTGGGTTCAGACCCAGGAGATCTCTCGGCAGCAAGCCTCGAAGGTTCTCTAGGTTCAAACCTGGAAGGACCCCCGAGACCAAAGCTGGAAGGCCCTCCAGGACCTCCCAGATGTACTGCCGGTCGAGGAATGGAATCGATTACCCATACACGTAGGGCAACCGGAAAGATGTACACTACTGTTTGGCTCATGAAACGGTTTACGTCAAAACCATCTCTAAGGAGCAAAGGGTTAGGTGCACGAAACTCTCTTCTCATTCCTCAAGTTTGGAGGTGATCGAGGAGTCTATTGAGTGCATCAACATGAGTGTACACAGGTGGATTATATAGTTCGGACAACTCTCCACCATGATCTAAGGTGGAGAGTAAGTCACGAAACATAGATATCCAGTCCCATCCATAGTCGTACGCCCCGTGGTCACGGCCACTTGCATATCTCTATGTACAGCTACAATGTGATTAGCTATCTCCATCACGTCTTCATTAAGTCTCGAATGACCAAGTCTCCTCTGGAGTATATCCCGTCTCAGGGCTACCAAATCCACAGGAGATCTCCGTCCATCTGACATCGTATCTGGCAACACATGCAAGATAATTTCTCGGGTCACATCACATATCTCCCAAGAAATTAAATTCGAAAAACAAATTTCCAAATCTCCAATGTTCTTAATGTCATGAAATGGATAAGTCATAATAATTTCCGGAACACATTCCAAAAATTATTCAAATTATTTTAAAACAATCACTTATTTTAAAAAATTTTAAATAATTTTGAATTTCAATTGAATAAAACAAATTTATCCAATTAAAAACAAAATTTAACAAAATTTTGACTTAAAACAAATTTAAAATCGAAATTTGGGATTTAATTGAATCAAATTAAATCCAAAAGGACTAATTTGAAATTAAATTAAATCAAACCAGTACCAAAATAGGACTTAAAATAAATTTAAATCAAATTTTGGACTCAATTGAATTAAAATTTTGTCCAAAAAGGACTAAATTGAATAACAATTTTGCAAAACAGTACTAAAATTGGACTTAAAATAGCATTAAATCAAATATCAGGACTTAATTGTATTAAAAATTGTCCAGAAAGTCATTTTCAAAATACAATTTTCAAAAGAGTTTCGAATAGGGACTGAAATCAACATTTAATCAAAATTTGGAACCAATTTGAATCAAAAAACATTTCCGTAAGGATCAAATCAAAAAACAATTTAAATCGAGACAGATCATTTTGAAAAATTCCTGTCGGGTATTTAAGATATTTTGTGAAAACGCGAAATACCGAAAATACCCTCGACAGATTTCACCCTCCCCGACCTTCTTCTTCCTTTTCTCTCCCCGGTCTGAACCCTAAAATATCCTCTGACCACCGTGACTCAACGGCGACGAGTTGTCCAATACCACCGGTCGGAAATGACTCGCCCTGACCTCCTGATCACGACGGTACCGCTTTCAGGCATCTTCGGTGCTCGGTTCGTCAACACGGAGGAGATCTCTTCTCGTCAGTGCCGAAGCTTCCAACGACGAGTTCTCGTTACTCCAGCCACAACAACAGACAAAACATGTATGAAAATGATCAGAATACATCGGGGAACAAGTTGGAACAAATCTCCGGCTTTGAAATCACCGGATTTGGCCGGAAAATAGTTTTGTTTGAATCGAATGAAAAATCCCCAAAATAGGCGATGGTTTTCAAAATCGGGGTGACAAATTACAATTTGGTCACCAAACTTCGGCGTGAAACCAAATGGTCCCAGACGACCAAAAACTTTCCAAAAAGCTCTCGGTTGACCAAAAATCATCAAAAAAAACCCGAAAAACATTCTGAGTTCAATTTTAAACATGATCAACACGATTATTGACACAAATAAGCGAATTAAACCAACATGCAACATCAAGAATAAGTACTAAACCGGCTCTGATACCATTTGAAGGTTTAAATCATGCAATTATCATAAATTACATAATTACACTATAATTACAATTAATTACAAATTAACGTAAATAAAGTGTTACTACCTCTTGTAGCGTGACCAAGATTCGTCCGTAGGGTTGTGAGCGAGGCATTGGTCGAAGCACGATCACAAACAAAGCGGATCGAGTGCTCGGAATTCACGAATTGCCCTCGAACATATATCTTAAGGAACTACAGGTACTAAACCATAATATTCACCTCTGAATGTAAATCTGAGTGGATCTGGGTATGGCAAAAGTGCCATTTAGTCTCCCACGAAATCCCTTTTATAGAGAAAAATCCAAATTAGTTGCATGGAGAGTTGGTGCCACTTGGGCCCAATCTCTCATGCAAACTTTGGATTTAGTAGGAGGTGGCCTAGCTCCAATACAAAATATCCAATTTGGATTTTTGTGGTGTTGGACCAACACAAACCTATAGCAATAAACAACATACAAAGTGAACATATAGATAAAACAATTGGAATTATTTAGTACTATTGTGTAGGGTCCTAACCAACAAGATAAAGATTTCCCACTTATGAAAGCGTGAAAAATGACTACGATTTAGCAAGGTGGATTATGTGAGAAATAGTACTTTTCCAAATAGTACGACACGGCTTTTTTGAAAAAAACAAAAGATGAAAATGAAAAAATCCCACACGAGCTGTTATTACACGAAAAATTATTATTGCCTCGAAAAATAAAAAAATGAAAATGCACATATCACGAACCTTTTTTCAAAAAATCAAAAATCACAAGACCCAAGAAAAAAAACTCACACACGTCGATATTGTATTAAATGTCATTTTCACAAAAATAGAAAATACAAGAAATACAAAAATATATATACTATTATCGAATAAAAGAAATGTTATTATCACATAAAGAAAATGTCAGCTAATCTATTTAAGTTTTGGATAGTGCATAGTTCAAGGAATTAATTTGTATAGTCCGTACCCAACCAATTCTCGAATGTTCTTTCCTTGTTGAAGGCGTGCCAAAAAGTTACAACAATCATTAATGATATGCCGTTTTATCAAAACATAACAGAATTATTGTATGATCTTTTCCAATAACTACCATTAACAAAGGAACCAACCATCTAAATAATTCTCCAATCTCAATTGCATACAACGCGAACCCTAATAGAACCATTAGAAAATGGACGTAATGCCAACCTAAATTTTTGTTTCTGTCGTCTTTATCAAACAAATTAGGTCACTAATCGGGTTACAGTTTACACAAATTCTTTTAGTCATACTAACATAACTATATGAAAATAAGGAGCATGATAGAATTTTTGAATTATAAATCTAGTAATATGTTAAAGTACATTTTATTGTCTTGATGTTTCACGTTTTGATAAATCATCATTTTTATGGTTTTACTTTCTTGACGAGCTACATGAGATTTTACTTGACTAACACACGAAATGACACTTGTTAACCCATTATTTAATCTATCTAGCATGTTATGGCAATATTTTAATTTTATCTTTATCTCATGACATATAGTTAATTTTATTGGCTTGGCAGACTGTTCACTACGTTCCAAAAATGAGAAATTCATTAACATTCAAATTTAAACTTGGACTACTTAAATCTAATAGTGTCAGAATCGAGGGTCAAAGGTATGCCGTGCATATATATTTAGTAATGCTATATGACACACTAAAAAAATAATGACATATCATAACATACAAAATAACTCAAATAATTGAAACTGACAAATGTCATGTAAAACAATTACCACATAATGAGAAAATTTAGAAGCCTCCTGTGAAAACATGGAATTTGTTTTGTTTAAATAAAATTTTGGCTAAATTTGGCTAATTGTTAAAGTAAAGACTGTAACCAATCACCAACAACTATTGGGGTGGAGTGGTTAAAGACTCTTCCTCGCTTAACCCAGGTCTCGAGTTCGAAACCTGGTGGATGCAGCAGGTGCTTGTTGGGAGAGTGCACCTCCTTGCTGGGTCTTCCGAGCTCGAGCCCAAAATAGTCGGCCAGTAGACCAGATACTGAGTAGGTAACACAAAAAAAAAACTGTAACCAATCTAATCTGAGGAGATTTATAAAGAAAAAAAAAAGGAACTTGGGGGACCTGTGGGAAATATGAAAGGTTGCTGCCGTGGCCGTTACTGAACCGGCGTCAGCCGGTCATTGCACTCTCACATGTCTCTTTGACCTTATAACGTGCTAAAGGTTTATTTTCCCAGAGTATTGCGTCCTACCCAAATAAAGTGAAAACAAATCCCTCAAAAAAAAAATATAGAAAGTGGAAATAAGAAAAAGAAAAGTGAAAAAGAGCATAGGATATAAAATTGCAGGACCTATTTCGTCTCTTTTTCGGCAGAAGCCGTTGATTGCGGTTGGAATAAAGCGCCGATCTCACGTTTGACCACCACCTTCCTTTGTCGTTTCTTCAAACCAGATATGATTAATCAACAATTCCTTAAAAAAACTACGTGGATAAACTATTTCTATTTAAAACATTTGAAATACGAAGTTCGAGTCATTAGAAATATTTTTCGGAGAAGTATTACTTTCTTTGATTATACATAGTTCAAATTTTGATTAATTAATAATTTTTTAATACCACGTAGAATAAAAGTATAAACAATAACAAAAAATGCAAAAATATCACAAATAAGGGAGCTATCTAGTTACATATTGCCATAAGGTTGGCCTCAACTCTTTAATTTTTACAGGAGAAGCGTCAGTGACGGTGAGTTAAAATATGACACGTAATGAGAAGATGAATATTTTATTTACACTAACTAAAAATATCCAGTTTCAAAAAAAAAATGTGCAGCAGTACTTTGAGCTTCCACACGATCGTCGAGTTGTCGGTTCTTATTACGGGTCAACCGTGCGGGCTTTCTGGAAAATAAATGAAATGAGTTTTGCTCCATTGGCATCTCTCCTACTTAATAAAATAATTTTTTAGAGCTTTTGAAGCAATTTTTTAAATAATTTTTTTTCTCAATCGTTTATAAATGAAATTTGGCCATGCCATCGATCATGTTAGACCAAGTGGACAGTAAATAAAAGTTCGGTAGGTCCTAAAAAAAAATCTTTCTCTCCTTTCTGTGGAGTTCTCTCTCCTTTTAGTGGAGCTTTACTAGGGTGTTATACTTTCTCTCTTTTTTTCCGCCGCCTCTTTCTTTCCCACTCTCCACCTTACTTCTTCCATCTCCTCGCCTCTCCTCCTTCTTCCAATCCCCTTCACAGTACTCGTTGTTGCTTCGGGTTGCTAAGCCGGTGTCCCTAATCAACTTGTCGTCGACCACAGATCTGACCGGAGATGTAGATTCGACATCACCGTCGCTCCTCCGACCACTGCTAGCCCAAGCCTCGCCGTCACTCCTCTGACCTCAGCCACCAACCTCGTCTCTTCACCGACTTCCTTCTTGTCCATCCCATCTCCGACCACCGTCTTGCTTTCCCACCTCTAGTCCAAGCCGCGTTGCCTTCCATCCCAATTGTCGCAGCTTCTCTAACAGGTCTTGGGTGGTCTTTTTTGTTGGCCACAGAGGTTGGTCATTGTAGACCTCCCCTTCGGACACTTTCGTTAATTTTTATATATTTTGTTCTATGTTTATTATCTTGTTGTCTTTGTCTTGTATGTTGTGTAGATGTTGTTTTTGCCCTTGTGTCACACGTGTTTAGTTATTTTGATTGGCTTTGCATTATTATATGCTTTTGCTTGGATCGACCTTGGTTCATTTTGAGGTCTGGTCGGTACCCAAAATATATTCATGTGGAGCAGGTGGATAGCCTTGTCTTGATTGGATTCATTCGATCTTGGCATTCATTTGTGTGCATCTCATATGCATTCAAATGCCCTCGCGATTGTGTCTGTAATGCAACTTCGTGGTTATCATCCGTAGCTTCAGCAGCTTTTGCCTTGGACGTTTGGCTCTCGTAGCATTTCGTCCGCTCTTCGTTTCCCCCATGTCACTTTGTCTCCTCTTGAAATGGTTTCGTTTACTGTCTTTCGCTTATGTTGTTCTTCTCATGTATTGTTATTTGATCCTATAATATAAGTCTTGAGCCACCCTTAAAAAAATTGTTCACGATGTCGACAGGAGCAGCAATGTGCTGGTAAGATAAGCAGGTTCTGAAGCTGTGTAACTACGGTATAACTAATAACTATTTAGACAAAAGCAATTGACGATGCACTAATTTTATACTAACGCATAGACAAATTTGCATACATTTATAGGCTACCTTATCTAATTCTTTAGAGTAATATAATATATTTCTTTATAAAAAAATTAATTTCTTGTCTGAAATGCAACATTAAATTGAATTTTATCGTAATTTTTTTGAGATCCCTAATAACAATTGCGTATTTTTAATCATTGTTTTGCATAGACTAGAAATTGAAAAAAAAACAACATTCAAACCAATATAACTACTGGGCCCCAAAATTCCACGTGTGATTGTCATGGTAAATCGTTGACCCATCATATTTGTTATGAGTTTATTTATTTATTTTTACTCTACAATATTCGATTAATATATTATCTCAACTACCAAAAAATTATCTAACCTAATCTACCAAGATTAGCTAAACTTTGTATTAATACGGATCGAAAATAATAACGTGTAAAAACGAGAAAGAAAATAACATTCAAACCAATGTAACTACTGGGGCCCCAAAATTTCACGTGTAATTGCTATGATAAAACGGTGATCTGTCATATTTGTTATGAGTTTATTTATTTAATTTCACTCTACAATATTCGGTTAATACATTATCTCAACTACCAGAAAATTATCTAACCTAATCTATCGAGATTACATAAACTTTGTATAAATACAGATCGAAAGCAATAACATGAAAAAGCAAGAAAGAACGAGACACAAGATTTATGTGAAAACCCCTTACAGGAAAAAAACCACGAGTGCATGACGGCAAGGAGTTTCACTATAATGGAGAAGCATTACAATCTATATTTTTAACACACAAATTGTCTCGTGTTGTAAGACCTACAAAGAGCCATATTTATAGTACTAGCTAAAAACCCTAACCCTAATTACGGATTAGGAAGAATCCTGTTGGACTAGGAATAGTTGGGTTTCTAACAGTTGCTAAGTTTGTGAGACAGACTCGGAGCTAGCATTTGCTAAGGATGTAGCAGCCGTTGGGTTCGTGAAATAGTCTTGGAGTTAGTGGTTACTAGAGATGTACCAATCGTTGGGGATTTGGATCACCCAACAATAACACTCCACCTTGAGATGAATTCTATCTTTGTAGCATTCAATCAACAAATTCAACTCTTTTAAGAATATATTCAAATAATAGTCATCCACCATAGTCTCTCAGAATACACTTTAACATCAACCAAGCTCGAGTCAAGCTCAAACTTAGTTTTAGGAACTGGCTTTGTCATCATATCAGCATGATTATTATGAGTGCTGATCTTGCATACCTTCACATCACCCTTCACAATCACATCTCAGATATAGTGATATCTCATCTCAATATGCTTTGTTCTCTCATAAAACATAGAATCGTTAGTAAGGCTAATAGCACTTTGACTGTCATAGAAAATGGTTGTATTTGACGTATCTCTACACAGCTCAGAATATAGACCTCTCAACTATGTAGCCTATTTGTTTGTTTCAGTAATTGCTATATACTTGGCTTCAATAGTAGAAAGCACAACTGTAGACTGCAAGGTTACTCTCCAACTCATGGCACAACTACCAATAGTGAAGATGTACTCTGTGAGTGATCTTCTCTTGTCCAAATCACTAGTATATTCAGAATCAACAACACCAACAAGTTCATCTTTTAATCTCCCAAACTATAAATAAGCATTAGAGTACTATGCAGGTATCTGAAATCCACTGAACTACTTTCCAATATTATTTCTAAGATTAATCATAAATCTACTAACAATACTCAATGCATGAGACACGGGCGTGAGCATACTATGGCATACATAAGTGAGCCAACTACACTGCAGTATCAGATTTTAGACATGTATTTACATCATCATCTGTCATAGACATAGAGCAAACAAAAGTCTAAAATGTGCAGCTAATAGAGTCTCCACTGGCTTAGCATCATGCATATTGCAATAGCAAAGTACCTTGTCAATGTAGCCCCTTTAAATGAGGTATAACTTTTCAGAGGGTCTATCTCTCTCCATGCCAAGAATTTTTTTTGCTGTTTCCAAGTCCTTCATCTTAAATTCACTACTCAACTGCCTTTTCAATTGATTGATCCCTACCTTGTCTTTAACAAAAATCACAATATCATCAACATACAGGAGTAGATAAATAGCTGAGCCATTAATAGACTTCAGATAAACATATCTATCATAATCAGATCTTTTAAAATCTTAAAAAAGCATAAATGTATCAAACCTCTTATACCATTATCTCGGAGATTGTTTTAGTCTGTAAATAGATTTTTTCAACTTACATACAAAATCTTCTCTTTTTAGGATAATAAAACCTTCAGGTTGATTCATATAAATGTCATCTTCTAACTCTCAATGCAAGAACGCAGTTTTGACATATAAATGCTAAAGCTCATAATCATGTGAGGCTACGATGCTGAGTAGAGTACAAATAGAGCTTTGCTTCATAACAAGGGAAAAAACTTTATTGAAGTCAATGCTTGGAATTTTGTTGTAGCCTTTAGAAACCGGCCTTACTTTGTACCTTGTCTTGTCACTTGGAGACATACCTTTCTTTCTCTTGTAAATCTACTTGTATCAGATAGGTCTCTTCTCTGCAGGCAATCTAACTAGATCCTAAGTGACATTCTTTAAATCAAAGATATATTGTAATAAGTTACCTCCCTCTTGTAACTTTTGCAAGAATAACTTCTGCTTCAGATGCATCTTACTGATAAGATCCTTCGTCATATAAATCCCTTCTAGCTTTAACCAGAAGGCAGCAACGGTCTTTTCATGGAGAACTTCCTGTAGGAGGTTGTTATGTAGATGGAGTTAAATTTGGGATAAGGTCTTGTGGTCCTTTCTCTTCTCATCCTCTAACCAAGCGATAATAGGCTTCTTGCCAAAACTATCCAAGTCATCATCAAAGTCACCATGTGTCAATTTGCATCTTTACCTGCTACAAAGAGAATCGAGTATCCCGATCTGACAGTGGAAGATCACACTTCATAGAGGCCATCTTAAATAAGTAATTAATCCAACAAGCTTTGATACTGTTAATAAGAATTGAAAGCTATAATGTGTTAAAGCGAGAAAGAACAAGACACAACATTTACGTGAAAAATCCTTACGGGAAAAAACTACGGGTGCATGACGATAAAAAGTTTCACTATGATGGAGAAGCGTTACAATCTATGTCTTCAACAAACAAATTGTCTTGTGTCATAAGACCTACAAAGAGATATATTTATAGCGGTAGCTAAGTATCCCTAACTTTAATTACGGATTAGGAAGAATCATGTTGGACTAGCAATCGTTGTGCTTCTAGCGATCACTATGTCCGTGAGGCAGACTTGGAGTTAGTGGTCGCTGGTGATGTAGCGGTCGCTAGGTTCGTGCAGTAGTCTCGAAATTAGTGGTCGCTGAGGATTCGGATCACCCAAAAATAACACCTTGCATCAGAGTGGGAACCACTAACACGACAAACAGAAAAACGAAAAATCGTGTTGATTTAGTTATGCCTATACGTTTTCTTAGTCATTAGCATCCTTTGCAGATATGTTATGATTATGTCCTGTACAGAACTTCACTTTTTTCATTTGTTTAGATACATATTTAGATTACTTGAAAAATGTTAATATGTCCATAATTCCCTTTTCCTTTGCGTAATTAATGAAGGAACTTTTGTTGAACTCAACCCCACGGCCGATTGATACTATAATTTACTCAGTTGGCACGGGTGCCTAACTGTAATAAAAGCACTTTTATCCTGCCAGAGAAGGCCGGAAATTTAATGCGTTCACTGTGTGGTAAACGCTATCTAGACAGAAGAAATTTAAAGTTGTAATCGGGACACATGTATATTAATGTGAATCCTCCATTGCTGCGACCCCAAACACTCCAGGACTATATTCCAATTCCCAATTATTTTACTACCGATACTGGACACAGCGACTTGGCACCTGACATATGGTAGTCATCAGGCAATATTTATGCCAGAAAATGTGATGGAAAGTGGAGAGTATCATATAAGGTGTTAAATATTTTTTAATGCATTTCAAATGGTCTACTTGATTTAAATTTGGATTAGTTGATTAATAGATTAGATACTAATTGGTTTTAAAAAAAAGATGATAATGCATTTTTTTAAAATTCATATGCAATCTCTTCGATGACTAATTGCACATTTAAGCTCCATTTTCTTAGATGACTTAGACATGCCATGTCAATAATTTTTGTCCTAAATTTAAGTTTGATGAAAAGAGAAGAGAGAGAGAACGAAAATTTGTCTTAGCTTTATTCTCATATTTTGTCATACCAATCTTCTGAGTTTTTTTTTTGTCTTGAGACACATTTGTTTTATTTGGCCTTTTTTAAGTTTCTGAAAAGGAATATTACAATTTCTGACATGCTCGTGTAAAAGAACGTAATTAAACTAATTAGAATACGAGGAGAAAAAAGACAGAAAATATACACGGAAATGTGTTTCATTAATGGCGTCGACGTCGTTGGTTTCTCCAATATGGTTTACTAAGAATCACACTCTTATGTCCTGGAGAGAACATGGGCGTGATGGGAACTTGGAAGAACATGTTCTCCTACGGTGAATGCAACATTAATTTAGGGGCAGCCGACAAAATATTTGTCATGCTCAAGAGGATGTTAATGAATTTATCACTTTATTAATTTTTTTTTTCCAGCTCTCGACACCTGATAGAAGCTCGTACAGTTCTTTTGTTAATCATTATGTTTTGTTAATCATTATGTTTTGTTAAAAATAGTCTCCCAATGAAAAAAAAATATCGAACCATCCCGTAGTCACAAAACATGCAGACAGGTTACTTGGAATTCAGCAAAACAAATGTAACTGAATTTTCGATTCACATAAATTCTGTATGCTTCAATTAAAGGTCCCTTTATCACTCTTTCAATCATTAGAAAATAGAAACCTACTTATGTGAAAAGGTTACATCAGAGCTAAGACCACTCGCAGCGGTCGGAAAGTGCGATCCCGGTTTGCCACGTGGCAACTCGTCATTAGGCCAGCCGTCGCTCCTCGCTGCCACCTGAGGCACCCTCGCGTCGGTTGGCGACTTGGCTGACGTGGATTGGGCCACGTCGATCATTTTAGCCCAATAATTTTTTTATTTTTTTAAAATAAAAAATCGAAGAAAATCGAAGAAAATCGAAGAAAATTAAAAAATAAAAAATCGAGAAAAAGGAAAAAATTATAAAAATTATTTTTACCATTTTACACTTTTCTATTCGAACAATTTTTTTAAAATATTTTGGATTATATTTTATAATTTTTTGTATCCAAATAACTTGACTTTTCAGGTTAAAAAATTATGTAATTTGATGTAAATGATGTAATTTGAGATAAATGCTGTAACTTGATATAAATTGATGTAAATTATGTAATTTAATGTAAATTGATGTAAATTTATGTAAATTATATAATTGGATGTTAATTATGTAATTTGATGTACTTATTTATTTGAAAAAACTTATCTATACATGTATTTATGTATCTTAAATAACATATACTCTTACCCTCACCCTAAAATCTTAAACACTTACCCTAATCCTAAAATACTAACCATAAACTTATATTTCTTAAACCTCAAGTTCTATTTAATTTGTAATTCCATGAATTTATAATTGAACTTATTTATAAGCAATTTTTTATTTTGAAAAAGTCTTATTTTGGTTAGTTTGAAAATAAATTTAGCATTTTCCAAGTTACTCAAAAATTTATTCGAGTTGAGTACAATTAGCTGAATTTAAAAAAAACTGAGCTGAAAAAAAGCTGACATGGAACAGGGGCGTGGCACTAAAACGAGGACACTATTGTGGGCTGAAAAATGAGAGCAATGGCATCACTGATGTGGATTGAGAGCACGACACTATACCAGGGTCAGGGTGGGGGTAGTCTAAGAGAACCTTGAATGGATTCACAGTGATCACTTAAGGTCAACCAAACATGAGATGAATAAAAAAAATACTAAACTAGGCCAAGTGAAAGTGATACAAGAGTTACTAATGCTTGGTGAGTAGGATGACAACAGATCCTACCTCCTTTACAAGAGGTCGAATGTTCAAATTCCACCTCTTGCGAATAGGGAAAAACTTTGTTCGCGAGGAAAATAAAGCCCAAAGCCATCTTAAGTCCCAAAAGTTTAAGTTCAATAGGCTAAACTTAAAATTCAAAAAAAATGATATAAGAGTTTTTTTTATTCCTTGATGCCTTGTTCTTTGCACGAACTTCTTTTATACAACACAACTACCATTTAGCTTTGGTCTTAAATATAAGAAAAATTTGACTCAATATAAAAGAATAAATATCGTCTTCAATGTAGAAAAAAATTACTTAAGAAAGAAAATTTTAAATTTAGGCCATCCTCAATATAATAAAATATTAATTGAGACCATCTTCAATAGAAGAAAGCATTAACTTAGGATATCTTTAAAGTAAGAAAATCTAGCTCTGAACTTGTATACGAAGAAATACTCCTAATGTAGAAAATTTTGATATAGCCCCAATATACTTGTTAGGTTGTATTTTGGATTAGGGGGAACAGATTTGGTGCTGGAGAGGGGTTTCCAGCACCATGCTGGACACGTAAATTCGGTGGTCCAAACACCCGGATTCGATGGTTGTTTTTTGATTCGATGGTTTGGATGTATTTCTGATTCGATGGTATGATGTATTGTAATTCAATGGTATGGTGTGTTGTAATTCGATGGTATAAAATGTCTCATTCGATGGTTTGACATCCGATTCAATTGTTTGTATATTGTGATTCGATATTTTATATATTCTGATTTCACTAATTCGATGGTATGGTATTTTGTAATTCGATGGTGTGGTGTGTTGTAATTCGATGGTATAAAATGTCTCATTCGATGGTTTGACATCCGATGAATCACAATACACAAACAATTGAATCGGATGTCAAACCATCGAATGAGATATTTTATACAATCGAATTACAACACACCATACCATCGAATTACAATACACCATACCATCGAATCAGCGAAATTAGAATATATAAAATATCGAATCATAATATACAAATAATTGAATCGGATGTCAAACCATCGAATGAGACAATTTATACCATCGAATCAGACATTTTATATCATCGAATCATAATACACCATACCATCAAATCAGTGAAATCAGAATATATAAAATATGGAATCACAATATACAAACAATTGAATCGGATGTCAAACCATCGAATGAGACATTTTATACCATCGAATTACAACACACCATACCATCGAATTACAATACACCATACCATTGAATCAGCAAAATTAGAATATATAAAATATCGAATCATAATATACAAACAATTGAATCGGATGTCAAACCATCGAATGAGACAATTTATACCATCGAATCAGACATTTTATACCATCGAATCACAATACACCATACCATCGAATCAGTGAAATCAGAATATATAAAATATGGAATCACAATATACAAACAATTGAATCGGATGTCAAACTATCGAATGAGACATTTTATACCATCGAATTACAACACACCATACCATCGAATTACAATACACCATACCATCGAATCAGAAATACATCCAAACCATCAAATAAAAAAAAGACCATCGAATCCGGGTGTTTGGACCACCAAATTTGCGTGTCCAACATGGTGCTGGAAACCCCTCTCCAGCACCAGATCCAAATCCTGGATTAGGCTCGATCATTCAAAGTCCACCTCTATCCTAGTCCAAACGCTTACCAACTCAAGAAAGTCTAAGTTTGTCACTATTCAATGAACATTCATCCTCGTTCAAGCCTATTGCCACTAAGTCTCATTGAACCTTACATCTCCTATAACGTCCTCATTATCTAGTCTCCTCAAAAAGTTCGATCTTGGTAAAACTCTTGGCAACATTGTACAAGTGTCTAGCCCAAACGCTTATCAGTTTAAAGAAGTCCAGTGATGCATGTGAGAACATGCATCCGTTTAGCTTTAGTTCATGTCGTTTTGTCACGTTTTAGGAAGTGTTAAGTTGAGTCTTGTCTATATTTTGTTTCATTTTGATTAATTGGTAAAGGAGAAGATTACCTATTGTTTTGGTGTGTTTTGTAGGTATTTGGAGCATCTTGGGAGCTAAAGCAAGGATCGGTGGACATAGGCAATGAGTCGAGCTAAAAATCGGAAGTTTGAAAGCAATTGTGAGTTGGGGCAGATTACTACCCCAACGTACGCTGGTCAGGCCAGCGTACGTTGGCCTTGCTCGGGAAGATTTGCTCGGGAGGCAGAGAGCAACCCCAACGTACGCTGGCTAGGCCAACGTACGCTGGGGGTGCTCGGACAAAAAGAAGTCAGAGGCAGAGAGCAACCCCAATGTACGCTGGCCTAGCCAACGTACGCTGGGGTTCGACAACCAACATTAAGAATTGCTTCACCAAACTTCCCACTTACCTTTGTATACTCTTTTGAGGTGGAAAGCAACTTGGTAGAGGACAAGACCAAGGGGAGGCTGCAGAGAAATCACTTGGAGAGGAAGAGAAAGAGAAGAGCTAGTTTTAGTTAAGAACTCTCCAAGACAAAAACATTAGTTGTTAGTCTTTACTTTGTATTCTTGAATTGTTCTTGAGGATATTGTAACATTGGATTCGATATAATCAAGGTACTTTCATTGTCTTCTTTGATTGCAAGTTATCTTTATATTTGAAGTCCTTATTTAAGATAGATCAATGAATGCTTATATTTTGATCAAGGATGACAACTTGGTTTAGATTGTAGCCTTCATTCGTTTATTGGAGAAAAACTTGATATTGCTAATGAGTCTAGGCCTGACAAACTTGGATTTATAATCGATATTGAGATTTTAGCACAGTAGTATTAGATCATCAACCCAACGATCCATTCGCTTAGCTTAAAGTCTAGGAACGCATAATCTGGTACTTAGCGAACTTATTCACTTTTTATTCCCTGTGGAGACGAATCAACTTATCACAATATTACTTGTGCGATTGTGTATTCTTGCACATATTTAGATCCAACTTTGGACGCATCAAGTTTTTGGCGCCATTGCCGGGGAATAGAAGTTTGAATTTGTTTTCGTTAATATTGGAACTAGTGTTCTTAATTTTGAGACTAAGCTTTGTTACATATTTATTATTCTTGTTCCATTTGATCCTCTCTGTTGAGTGTTATAGTATCATACAAGTACAGGAGGTGAATGCCAAATACTCGTCGTGAGAACCAACCTCTTCTCGAACAAGATTCGGAGATTGAACGAACCATTTGACGAATCAGGAGAAGAAACTTACATACAGAAGAGATGGGTGATTGACAAGTAGTCAATGTTCCTGCCGCTATGAGACACAAGTCACACCCAAGGCTTGTTGACCTTTGATCAAGCATTGAGTATCCAACCGTGGAGGCAAACAATTTCGAGATCAAGAGCAACCTCCTTTCAATGGTTGAAAAAGACCAATTTGGAGGTTATCCCTCAGAAAATCCAGCAAAGCACATCCGAAACTTCGAGGATCATTGTTCGACAGTAAAGTACAATGGTGTCACACCAGATGCCATCAAGCTTCGACTGTTCAAGTATAGTTTGAAAGATGATGCTAGGGAGTGGGTAGATTCATTTCCAGTCGACACCTTCACAACATGGGACGAGCTTGCCGACAAGTTCTTGGAAAAGCATTATCCTCCAGGTAAAACCACTCAACTGCGTAATAAGATTTCTCAATTTAAACAGCTAGGTGGTGAATCATTGCACGAGGCTTGGCATCGCTTCAAGAGACTACTTCGCGAATACCCATATCATCAGATACCAGAATGGATGCTTATCCAAACATTCTACAATGGATGTGAGCCACTTATTCGAGTCAACCTAGATGCAGCAGCTGGAGGAAACTTGACAGATAAGTCGGAAGCTGATGGTTTTCAAATCATTGAAGCCATGGCTACCAACAACCATGATTGGGGAGAACGAACTGAGAGAAAGAGAGTTGCTAGTGTTCAAGACAATGATGAAGTGACTGCTTTGAAGGCACAGGTAGCAACGCTTACGTAACTAGTTAAAGGATCAATGTCGCTTCAAGCAACATCATCATCTCAGGTATGCGAAATTTGCACTGGACCACATGGCACGGATAATTATTCATTTATTGCTGAGCTTGTAAATTTTGTGGGAAATACTAATAGGAATAATGATCCTTATTCCACTACGTATAACCCGGGTTTGAGAAACCACCCAAATTTTTCTTGGAAGAATAATGCAGGTCAACAGGCACCTCAACAACTGAGACCACCTTATGGAGGTGGAAATGTTCAAGGTCCTCCACCTCAGCAATTCCAGCCATATCAACAAAGGTGGCAGCAACACGGACCACCACTACAAGATCGTCGAGGTGAGGATGAACTGCGCAAGCAAGTGTTGAGCCATGAAGCAACCATTCAAAATCTTGAAGTACAAATCAGCCAGTTGGCAACGCAACTCAACGCGAGACCACCAGGCACTCTTCCAAGCAATATCGAGGCTCCTCCCACCAAACAAGAGCATTGCAAGGCCATCACAACTAGAAGTGGCCCAGACTTGGAGAAGAATGCAGTGAAGACTCCAGTAATTCCTCCACCAAGGAAGATAGTTGGGGAAGAGGAAGATGAAGTACAAGTAACTCCTATCACTGGAGAAAAAGATAAGGTACCTAAGGAAGCAATCAAGCCAACACCGAAAAGGAAGTATCCTCCACTGCCATTTCCTCAAAGGGTGAACAAGCAACTCATGCACCCAAGCTACCACAAGTTCTTGGAGCTTTTCAAGAACCTTCATATCAACATACCGCTCCTTGACACTTTTGAGCAAATGCCAACATACCGGAAGTGGATCAAAGAATTCATCTCAAAGAAGAGGAGCATTGATGATTTTGAAGTCATTCCTTTGACGAGAGGATGTAGCACTGTCTTGAGCCACGAGCTACCTCAAAAGATGAAGGACCCCAGAAGCTTCACTATTCCATGCACAATTGGTGACCAAGTATTCAAGAAAGCACTCATTGATTTGGGGTCCAGCATTAATCTCATGCCTTTATCAATATTCCAGAAGCTTGGATTGGGCGACATGAAGTCTACATCGATAGTACTCCAGCTTGTAGATCGATCAGTGACAAGACCAAAGGGAATAGTGGAGAATGTGTTAGTCAAGGTTGACACCTTGATTTTTCCAGTGGACTTCATTGTTATGGAGATGGAAGAAGATCGTGATGTACCACTTCTCCTTGGTCGGCCATTTTTGGCTACCGGAAAGACAAGTATTGATGTAGAGAAGGGTGAGCTCCGATTCAAGGTATGTGATGATGAAGTTGTGTTCAATGTGTTTGAAGCAGCCAAGTACCCATCTGCAGAGGATGATTGCTATCGGATCGATGTTGTGGATGAGATTGTAGCTGAGAAGGAAGAAGAGCAAGCGCAGGAAATTTCATGGGAAGATGTTGAACAAATTGAAGATTCTAGAGAAATGGTGGCATGGGCACGCACGGTAGAATCGCTGGAGTTAGATGACACACCAAGGCCAAAACTACAGTCATCCACTGTTGTACCACCGGAATTAGAGCTAAAGCCACTTCCAACACATCTCAAGTATGCCTACCTAGATAAAGATCATAAGTTGCCAATCATCATCTCTTCCTTGTTGGATCAAGATCAAGAAGAGCAACTTTTAAAAGTGGTAGGCGAGCACAAAGAAGCTATTAGATGGACACTCGGAGATATCAAGGGAATTAGTCCTTCTCTTTGTCAACACAAGATCATTTTAGAAGATGACTTCAATCCATCAGTAGAAGCACAGCAAAGACTCAATCCGAATCTGAAGGAAGTAGTAAGGAAGGAAGTTATCAAGTGGCTCGATGCCGGTGTCATTTACCCTATCTCAGATTCAACGTGGGTGAGTCCAACTCAATGTGTCCCAAAGAAGGGAGGTATCACAGTGGTTTCCAATGCCAACAACGAGCTCATCCCGACAAGGATGGTAGTCGGTCATCGAGTATGTATTGACTTCCGAAAGCTTAACAAGGCAACCCGAAAGGATCATTTTCCGCTATCCTTTATTGACCAGATGTTGGATAGATTGGAAGGGCATGCATATTACTGTTTCTTGGATGGATATTCGGGATATCTTCAGATTGTTATTGCACCGGAAGATCAGGAAAAGACCACATTCACTTGCCCTTACGGTACATTTGCTTTCCGTAGGATGCTATTTGGACTTTGCAATACACTGGCCACTTTCCAGCGATGCATGATGGCGATTTTTTCGGACATGGTAGAGCGAGAGATTGAGATCTTCATGGATGATTTTTCGGTGTTTGGAGATTCGTACGACAAATGCTTATTACACTTAGGAAAGGTGCTTGAGCGCTGCAAGGAAACCAACTTGGTTTTGAATTGGGAAAAGTGTCACTTCATGGTGACGGAAGGAATAGTACTCGGTCATAAGATATCAAGAAATGGACTAGAGGTGGACAAAGCCAAGTTGGAAGTCATAGCCAAACTACCACCTCCACTGAACGTCAAGGGAATACGGAGTTTCCTAGGTCATGCCGGATTCTATCGACGCTTCATTAAAGATTTCTCAAAGATAACCAAACCCCTTTGTAGGTTGCTTGAGAAGGAGGTTCCATTTGTGTTTGATGAAGAATGCCAAGAAGCCTTCACCAAATTAAAGAAGGCACTCGTGTCGACACCAGTGATAATATCTCCAGATTGGGAGCTACCGTTTGAAATTATGTGCGATGCAAGCGACTATGCCGTTGGGGCTGTCCTTTGTCAGAAAAAGACTACCGGACTCCATGCCATTTATTATGCAAGTCGCACATTGGACGATGCTCAAGTCAACTATGCGACGACTGAGAAGGAATTTCTTGCAGTAATCTTTGCCCTTGACAAATTTCGAGCTTATTTACTTGGGAGTAAGGTAACGGTGCACACAGATCATGCTGCTATCCGTTATCTCTTCAACAAGAAGGATGCTAAACCAAGGCTCATCAGATGGATCCTTCTACTTCAAGAGTTCAATATAGAAATTCGTGATTGAAGGGGCGCAGATAATCCAGTAGCAGATCATCTTTCACGTCTTGACAACCCGGTGGTAACATCTTCTTTTCCTATTAACGAATCTTTTCCTCATGAACAATTATATGCATTAGAAGTCATTTCTATTCTATGGTATGCCAATCATGTAAACTATCTTGTGAGTAATATTATGCCTCCTGATTTGTCTTCCGACAAGAAGAAAAGATTTTTGCGTGATATTAGGTACTATGTATGGGATGAGCCATATTTATTCAAAATTGGCAAAGATCAACTATTGAGAAGATGCGTACCACAAGAAGAGCAAGAACTCATTTTGCACCATTGTCATGACTCGCCTTACGGTGGCCATTTTGTTGGAGAATGCACTGCCGCCAAGGTGCTACAAAGCGGATTTTATTGGCCAACATTGTTTAAAGATGCTGCTGAGTTCGTGAGCAAATGTGATCGATGCCAACGAACAGAAAATATTTCTCGCCGTCATGAGATGCCTCAGGCGGGCATCATGGAAGTTGAAATATTTGACGTGTGGGGTATTGACTTTATGGGTCCTTTTGTTCCATCTGATCGTAATCTTTATATTCTTCTTGCAGTTGACTATGTATCCCAATGGGTTGAAGCCGTGGCATTACCAGCCAATGATGCAAAAGTGGTGATTAAGTTCTTGCAAAAGAACATTTTCAGTCGATTCGAAACTCCCAGGGTACTCATCAGTGATGGAGGTAAGTATTTCCGAAATAATTTGCTTGCGAATGCACTAACAAAATATGGGGTTACGCACAAGATTGCAACAGCTTATCACCCCCAAACAAGTGGCCACGTTGAAGTTTCCAATAGGGAAATCAAGCGCATCCTTGAAGTCACGGTGAATCCATCACGGAAAGACTGGTCTAGTAAGCTAAACGATGCACTGTGAGCATATAGAACTGCATACAAGACTCCTATTGAGATGTCACCGTACCAGTTGATTTATGGAAAAGCTTGTCACCTTCCAGTTGAGCTAGAGCACAAGGCATATTGG